>JAKSZP010017609.1:0-62053 GCA_022478985.1 Massospora cicadina
AAAGTTTAGTATCAATGTTTTTAGTGAGGTATTGCGTCAGTTGAGTAATTCCAACCTATAACACTTTCTAAACAGAGTTACCATATAAGGCTCTTGACCTCCAGGAAGAGGCGTACATCCATAAGACATTTATTAATAGAAACTAAAATAGTGTTTGAAACGCTAGAAAATATTTCTGAAAAATTTATAAAGGATTCCATCAGGGCCAGGACAACTCCTGTGAAGTGCACCACAAAATAGAATCTCAGTTTTCTTCCTGAAAATTTAAATTTAATAAGTTGAGATATTGGGCTGCAGTGCAATTATGTACCAACAAAGCTTTCAATTTCCGCAGGATTGACTGGTTTGGTTTGTACAGGTTGTAATAAAACCTGTGCACCTCAGCTGACACCTCATTGGGATCTCTTCTTGGTAGCATATGGCTCTGAAATTGTGTACAAGCTATGGCAGTCTTAGGGGAGTAAAATTGGTTGAAGAAGCAAGTAGAACGCATTTCTCCCACCATCTATTTTTTGCTTTATATTGAAAATTAATGCGGTGTTGGTGTTCTCTTACAAGTGTTTAAGCAGTTGAACACCTCAGCCTTCTCGCACCCCCATGCAGGGCTGTAACCTCCAGCAGGAGCATTGCATTTAAGGTGATCCACTTCAGCTAGGGTGCATTTAATAGCACCCAAGGCTTCACAAAATCTTCGAAATGAATTGTGCCTGGCATGGCTTATGGTGTGCATTTTAAAAATTTAGCCAAGTGGTCAGAGGATCTACACAGAAAGGAACATCAAAATCTTGTGTCAAAGACACATTATTAACCCAGGTATTAATTTTGGTAGAGCTAGAATTTCTGGGTGAAGCTTACTTTATCTATGCACCTGTGCGGGGTAGTTGCAACAAAGTAAATGAACCCAAACTGTAAGTCTTGGGGAGTACCTCCTGCACTTCAACCGTAAGGAAGTCCCATTCTGAACAAATAAGAGGGTGAAGTAGGCATCTGTCCCTCTCATTACCTATGGCAATTTAGTCTATGTGGTGGATGAAAAGTGGGTGATGGCCTACCCCCTCAAGTTTATCCCTTACCTCTCTATCTCACCATCCAATAGTTGGTGCAGCAAATTGAGGGGTTGTTTGTAGGTGGCGGCAATAGGAAGCCACTTCCAGCATAAAGGTTGTGGTCCTCTCCCGCAATAATCTCAGGCCCCAATGAGGGTTTGCTAACATGGATAAATCAATGTGCAGCCTAATTAAGTTGTCGCTGTATGCTCAGGTTCAAAACACTGTCAAAGCATTTTTCTTCCACTGAAAAAGTCAAGGCCAACCCCAAAAGGTTCAAGTGACTAAATTGTTTTAATACCAATGGGACCACCCATATGTGGCCTGGCCATGGGTGCACCCAGTCACCTACAAGATGAAGCGTCACTGATCTACCAAACAGAATTGCACCAGGAGGGAAAATTTATGGCAAAATTTGAGCTTAAGTCAGCTGTCCAGAATGAGAAAAATATGGTATCATGAAGATTTTGGAATGTTGATCCACTAAAATCAAATGTGATTGCGTTATCCTTAAGTAATGCAAATTTTACTTATTCCCCAAGCCCCAGCACTTAAGACAACTATCCCCACAGGTATGGTTTTTTAATCAAAGGTTTATTTTTTAAAAAAATGTCAAATTTCTTTGCAGATCTTTCCTTATTTTAAATACACTACTATCTGATAGCCTCTTCTCAATAGTTGTCTTGTTTCCATATCTATGCAACAACTGGGCCATAGTGGCCATAAATACAATGCTGCTGCCCTCCCTACACAAATGAGGATACCGTTATAGTGACTCCTCAAGTTGACCCCCATTTTGGATGCCGTATGGCATCAGGATGTGACCCTGATTTTGGAGATACTTTCTCCCTGGTGGGCGAAATTTTGTAACCTTTCCACATAGTCGGCAACCTGTGTTGCCAGAGCAGATTTGGAGCTCCCTGTGGGGCCTAAAGAAACAATTGCGGCATAATCTGCAGCTGACACCTATGCAATGGCGTGTTTACTAGCTGTTATGCTGGTAATGGCGATCATTAGCCATCGTCTTCTTTTGTTTCCCACCCAGTAAAATATCAAGTCATGTGGATGGTTATGCCTTTGGAATTCTGGTATGCGTTCTGGGTGTTTACTCACCCGGACTGTCAGGCTGGTCTCAGCTTTATTAGCCAGCTCCATGGAAAAACTGGTTGGTGATTGAAAATTTCTTAAAAATTTTAAAATTTTAATGTTGGAAGCAAAAGGTTAAGGCGCAAGTATTTGGTCTAGAACAACATAGACATAAGTTGGCCATTGCATATATGAGGGTGGGTCATGTTAGTGATGAGGGGAAAGTTTTAGGTATTGGTATCATAGAGGCTCAGGGTAGCCTTGAGGACACAAAGCCCACGTGTCCTTGTGGGCCTCTGTTGTTAAAGGCCACCAATTGATCATCATGTTTTCCCAACAGTTCATGTCACCAATAATGAAGGTGTTATAGTGAAGGGTGAGTAGCATACTATTGGAAAAAAAGGCCCTGACAACCTTATAATACAGATTGGGATGTAAAAACTGGTGATTGTGCAAACCTTAGCATACAATGAGAACATAATTTTAATGGACTTAAGACCCCAGTTTCGACTGCTGTATATTCAAACAATACTTTGGTGCACCAACAGTCAACCAAAGCAGCCTAATTGAGTAGGGAGAGGTTTGGGGCACCGACAAGCAGCCAAACGTTCACCTACTATTGGTTGGTTATGCCAAATCCTCTGGGGGATTGGTCCAAAACTAACCTACATGAAAAACTCCTTGGCGAGGGAAAAAACCAACAGGTAAGCGAGGTATGCGAACCCCAAAACAACCTTTATTTTATTATGGATGATAAAAGGACCCACTGACCAGAGCTCATCTAGAGAGCAACTGACAATGCTCCCCAGGAAAGGGACATGCTAGGGTGAAAATTCTGAAGTGAACTTCAGAATGGGCAGGCGCGCCTTATAAAGGCAACGCTTTGGGGGCCTCACCAGAGTCATTGATTAGGCTTGCACAAGCCTAATCAATGACTCAGCTAAGGCACAACTTAGCGCCTGAAACAACCAAACCAAAAATCATTTTATTAAAACGAATTAGGAAACATTTTAAGAGCGCTCCAACTCAGGTTTTGAAAATACAAATCTGAGTCAGTATGTAACAAATGAGACAAACTCATCCGTTACAATAATGCCCAGTTGCAGCTGTTAAAGAAAAACAATTCTACAAACAAACTTAAACTGTTAGTTTTCACCTAAAAGCACCTGAAAATGCTGTATCTAAGAGGAAAGTATAGGGAGAAGAATTCTTTTCCATGCCTCCTCCTCCCCTTGTAGGCAGAGGGTTTCCTGTATTGCCAGGACGTCTACAGAGGAATATTGTAGAAAACTCAGTTTTTTGGTTTGAGAAGGTAAGGCTCTGAGTCCCGCAATGTTTGGTGTCATTATTACTGCTGAGACACCCAGTGCACCTCAGAAGCAATTGGCTGGGCCCTTGGCCCTACCCCTTCTCTCTATGGTAACTGTGGCATCCTTGCTGCAAGTACCATACTGGTTGGAAGGCGAGTGACTGTAATTAGCATCCTTTGAGGCTGCTAATTTTTGTTTCTATAATGGACGGGGCTCCCAAGGCCCATCCCGCCACCAGCCCTAAACCACCACCCTCATATGTGGCCATACCTACTCCAAATGGTCCTGTCCAAATGTACAGCCTTGCTGAGCATACCGGGCCAAGGTGCAGTGCACCGGCCTCTGTCACCTTGGGCCCCCAGGCTGAGGTGTGGTCAACCAGCCTCTGTCACCTCGGGCCACTCTGGCTCCTTCCCCTCTCACCAGGGCAAGGCCACTCTCAAAAGGATCCCAGCGCGTCCACCCCTTTTCCTCTCCTCCTCATTGCACCGCCTTTTGCACCCCCAATCCTTGCTTAGATAAATAAAATTAAATAAACAAATCCAGCGAATAGTGGCCTTTATTGGGAGTCTACTCGAAGTCAGAATAGAATTCCAAAGTGAGGTCCAATGGGGCTGACCTTGCTTTGATATACTTTCCTAAAAAGGCTAAATGAATTGCAGGTAATGAGGGGCGCAAAAGCCTCCAGAATTGATGGCATCCAGGAAACTCAATGGAGAAATGGAGGGGAACCTCAGAACAAACAACCAATCAAATAAATAATTTATTTTATTCTATTCCATTATTGACCTGAATAGGAAAATCCTACTCGGAATAATGGAATTGCAACTATTGATGCACACAAATCTCATAATTCCCAACCTTATGGTATTCATGTATGATTGTCAATCGTTACATTACCCCCTTGTAAAATGGAAATCCTGGCAGACTCAGACCTGAACTGGCAAGGCAGGTATGCAGCAACCAACAACTTTTTTGACATGGGACCTTTTTTGCAAGCAGCTTGGGGTAATTGACCAGAAATCCAGAGCCCCTGGATCAAATCAATGGGTTCTCTGGAGGTCTCCTGGCAGGCACAAGAGGCCATCAACTGCCAGAAGTCTGGCCCACCCCCAAGCTACCCATCCCCTTCATTGGAAGGCCCTACAAACCAACAAAAGGGACTGATGACCCATGGCAATGCTTGGGATGTTGACCGCGGCCATCTTGCAGGCTGGCTGGTACCACAGCCTGCAAAAATAAATTTGACTTTGGAATAATGCTATGGACGGGGCTCCCTAAGGCCCAGCCTGCCACCAGCCCTAGACCACCACCCCCATATGTGGACATACCAACTCAGAATGGTCCTGTCCAAATGGATGGCCTTGCTGGGCATACTGGACTGAGGTGTGGTGCACCAGCCTCTGTCACCTTGGGCCCCAGGCTGAGGTGCAGAACTATGGCCTCTTTCGCCTCAGGGTTACCCAGCAAAGGTGCGGTCAACCAGCCTCTGTTGCCTCAGGCCACTCTGGCCCCTTCCCCTCTCACCATGGCAAGGCCACTCTCAAAAGGATCCCAGCGCGTCCACCCCTTTTCCTCTCCTCCTCATCACACCACCATTTGCACCCCCAATCCTTGCTTAGATAAATAAAATTAAATAAATAAATCAAGCGAATAGTGGCCTTTATTGGGAGTAAACTCAAAGTCAGAATAGAATTTCAAAGCTAGGTCCAATGAGGCTGACCTTGCTTTGTTATACTTTCCTAAAAAGGCTAAATGAATTTCAGGTAATGAGGGGCGCAAAAGCCTCTGGAATTGATGGCATCCAGGCAACTTGATGGAGAAATGGAGGGGAACCTCATAATGAACAATCAATCAAATAAATAATTTATTTAATTTTTATTCTGTTATCAACCCAAATAGGAAAATCCTACTTGGAATAACAGAATTGCAACTATTGATGCACACAAATATTATAATTCCCAACCTTATGAGATTCATGTACAATCCTCAATTGTTACAGTTTCCTTCTTACCTTTTGGTAGGCCGCGATTTATCATTTTTATGCACTTTCAATGCATTAATAGCAGATTCATGTGATTCAGATGATTTTAATTGCAGGAACCTTTCACAATCAGAGTGCAGTTTTCATGCATGGCGGGTGCACTAAGCCCTGGCTGTTTTTAATTGGCGTCCTAATCGAATCATTTATGAGGCCAGTTGATTGATGCAACCTGATTGGCTTTAAATCTCATTTTGTTGTTTATTGCTTTGAAATCTCCCATGTCTTCCTGAATCTGGTCAAGCAAGATAGAGGTTTCCTTAATGCCTTTGCCTTGGACACAGAGAGCTTTTGGGCCTGTTTAAACATTTTACATTTTTGGGGAAGTTATAATACTTTCAAAAAACTAATAAGTCTCCACAGGTTAGGCTTTAAATGTATCCAGAACTTTGCTTTATTAATGGTCATTTTCACACACTCTTAATTGCAGAACTCAGGCAAAATCACGTCCTCTTTTACTTGGCAAGCGTGGACCTTGTGTCCAGTTTGTCAAGGAGTTCAGATTAAAGTATGACTGAGCTTCCAGTCTGGGTTGTGACAACCCAGTGAAAAGCTTAGAATGCCAGTGGCATAGCATCTTTAACAACCTTTATAATGGATTCCCTATGGTAATTGTGAGGGTAGTAAAAGTTTATTAACTTACAAAGGCTTATAGAAAAACAAATGGTTGCAATGGAGGCAACCGCAGGTTTTGCTGAGAAAACTCCAAAAGGTGGGAAAGTCTGAGAAAATTATCACTCCTCATTTATTGGCAGTTGCTAGCCTTTGGTATCAGTCTAAATCTCTTGTGATTATTCTTCATATATATGATAAATATTAGGATCACTAGGAGGTTCTGAATCATGATAGTGATGATATGAACTGAAAAGCAAAGAAAATTGATAAAATATGTACACAAGTTTAGTTTGCAATCATTCTGTAGTTAGTGGGGTGTGTCAAACTGCCACACGGAGTCAAAAAAAGGTTTTGTAGCAGTGGATCAATCTATTTATATAAATCGAAGTAGATTGCCTCAGGGATTAATGATCTGTATAATTTGGTGACTAAAATTCTCTTCTGGGTTGCAAGTATGTGTGTTCATTGCCCTTGGATGGCATATTCAAATTGATGTGTTGAAAGGCCTCATCTTATCTATATTGTGCCAAACTAGTGGTGGATCAGCAATTGAGTCAGGCAGATGGCAATGGCCCTCATAAGCAATGGATTGTGAGTTTATTAGTTGGCCAGATCACGCCAAGCCAGTGGTTGGTCAATGTACTGAATCTGGTGGATTGGGGTGGCTTTCTGGAGCAGTGGATTGGGGGAACAATTTGGGAGCATAACTCCTTATAACTTCTTCTAATGCGCAGTGGACTGCTGGATCACTAGATCTAAGTGCCCACTCAACGGTCAGTGGGCCCAGGATGCTGATTTTTCCAGGCTTGAAGGACCAAAGAGAAATTCTTTGAAAGTAATAATCTTGCAGAGTCCATGGATGGTAGTAAGGGAAACTAGAATCTTTTATTATAAAGCCAAAGTAAAAGAATGAATTGAATACTGACCCTAAGAAGCGGTTGTCTTTTATACTTTGATGTAGAAGAATTTGGAGGGTGGGATTGTAACTGAGCCAGTCCATGCACTCTTTTTTGCTGGTCCCTTTATTCAAGGTTGCAAAGAGCAGCATGAGTTTAAGGATTTGTCAGATAGCTTATGTACAATGTTGTATGAAGCTCTGTCAATGATACTTTCATAACAAAAGTAGAGGTGTTTTAATCATTTTAAACTTGAGCAGATTTGCTAGTATTTTGTTTGTCATTAATGTCTTACCAAAAAGTTGATTTTAGCAGTTGATCTAAGACAACAAATTCTCAGAAACAAACTCTCAACTATGTATCAGTAACCTATTATTTACAATCTCATACTTAGTGACACGGATAAGTTTTTTGACTTGGTCAAAGCTTCTCTGAGATTTGAGGCTGATTTTTTAATTCCTTAGGGGTGGGAGATGATAGTGTGGGGGTAAAATGAGTCTGGGGGTCTTATTGGTGGCCCCTGGTCTGAACTACATCTCCAGACCACCTTGATCTTTTTCACAAGGGAAGATGCAGGAAAGTGGGGTACAGTAGGATGGTCTTTGTGGCCATAAAAATGGCCCACAACTCATCAACAACGTGAGACAAGTCAACCAAATGTACCAAAGGGTATACAGGTATCTTTGGTACCCGCTTGCATTGGTAGAGGAACTTCCCACAGTATAATCCAAATAGGTAGGGTTTCCAGGCACACAAAGGCCAGACAGTGGTTGCAGATGGGTGGTGCGCTATCCACTGTTACTAAAATTATTTATAGATCTTACCATTGATAGTAAGGAAAGCAAAACAGGAATTTTCCTGAGATCCTCCACCACCCCCAGTCTTGGATTAATTACTAAAAATGGCCATTCCAGTATTAAGGCCAGGCATGAGGGGTAATTTTTGCATTTCAAAACTAAATAATTTCTCTATAGGGTTCTAAACCAAAATGGAGGTGATGCTCAATGACCTTGCAAGACATGGTCATTGGGAGATAATCAAATGAGACAAAAATGTCTCTGGACTCTGTCCAATATGTGCGCTTGGTCTGGACCATCTGTTGACCCTCAGAAGGTTGACCACAATGCGCACTATTGCAGTGTCATTCACTTCAGGTCATTTTGAACCCAAGGTCAAACCACCCACAGTTGATAGTATAGGTTAATATAAATGGCGTGTGGGAACAAGATTTTTGAGATTCTCCAATTTTTTTATGAAAGTCTAGTAAATATGTCCCCTAAGAAAATCTGAAGACCATGTTTAACCAAAAACAACGTCAGAAAATGAGAATGTTAAGGTTATTGTTATAGATTATATGAGAATTAAAATTACTGATGGGGCACTACTTGGGATTTTGAGTTTAACGCCTAGTCTCTGTTGTCACCAGGGCGTTTTTACCCTTGTATGGTGTAGTTACCATCCCTATGCCCTTCACCACCTTTTGTCAATCCTTAACATGCTTAGGATCTATGCTCATATCACCTTTTCTTGTTTATCAATTTTTATAAGTCTGAATTGTATTTAGTTGCAAAAGTTGATTTATTTGGGGAAGGTCAACCATGGGATGTACACTTCCAATATAATGAGGATAAAATAACAATAGACTGTGAATAATTAGAAACACCCCAAAGGGTTTATAACCCCTCCTGTTGCCTCCAGGACCAACAAGTTTAGGATGATAGGGGGATTTACGCTGACTTATCTTTGGATGCAGCATGAGTGAAGAAATGAGTTAATATTTAGAAACTATATGTGGAACCATGAATTAATTATCCTTCTGTTGTGTAAAGTCATGTTTTCAAACAACCATGCTTAAAATGTTCCAATTTATGTTAGTGAAAAGGATTGATGACTCCTTGGAGGGTAGGCGTTGCTCCTGTAAAGTAATCCAATGCTATAGTATGGATTGTCAATAGTGATATTACTACTATTAACACCCATAAAGATGGATGAATAGGAGACCCAATGGTGAGAGCAAACATGTTTTTAGCTAATTAAATAATTGTTCTTTGTCTTGAAGATATAGGCGCATGACCACTTTTAAGATAGCTACCAATGTTAGACAATGTTCTAGGAGATGTAATAAGCTTCCATATTGGCCACATATTGTGCATGAAGAGTGGGCAGCATTTTATTGTTCTGCTGAGTGATACACTCTCCGCATCATCTCCTTACATGTTCCCATATCCTGGGTTGTAGTAGTGAGTGATGTGTGTATCTCCAGACCATTATTTGGGTCTTCAGTCTGTACGGTATGTCCATATGATCCAGGTAATCAATCCTGGCAATGGTACTTAATTTCAGTTTATTATGTTATTTGTAACTATTTGGCCGTTAACTTTCTGTCTGTGAGTTAGCCTTGGGTGACCTCAGTGACTAGTTATGGTCACATATATGGATCTTTCACTCTTCTCTTCTCATGGCTAGAAGTTTTCATTTAAAGTGCACAGGAGTGACATGTGGTCCTGAAGCGGTTGGGTGAGATGCCAGATACTTAATCAATGAGCTTAAATGATCTGGATTTCTTAATTGAAGTGAATGTGTAAGTTTAGATCTTGCTGCTCTAGCCCAATGTATGTCTACAATGTCTGGACTAGTCCCCTGAGCTATCCAGGATCCTAGTATATGGGCCGCTTGCTCTACATAATTAGTTAGCCCCATACCTCCATTCCTCCTAGGGCCAAATAGAGTAAGGCGCATGGGGGCATTATGGTTGGACCAAATCCATCCTGTATTAAGGCGTAAATTGTATCAAAAAAGGACGGTGAGAAAGCAATTTCATGGGTCGTAAACCATATGATTGATAGTATCATGGAATTGGCTATCATGACCCTTCCTGCTAGAACTGTTTGATGTCCAAGAAAAAGGCAATGCATTTTGTTATCTTATTTAGGAGATGATTTTCCATTATTGTGTTGGTGTAACACCCTACCTCTAACCATATCCCCAATTGGTGATCAGGTCCAGCTGCAGGCTTGGTAGTAAAGGGAATTTCCAGTGGAAAATTAATAATCTTCACCTCCTATGTCTGGTGAGGAGTCTTGATGTTGTATTGGTCTTCTGACCCAAGGTGGATGGCGGTCAATGTGTCTAAAATTTCCTCAGGAGTATAATTTCATTCTTCCAGTATTAAGTGATGCATTGCTTATAAATGAGTATTCTTGTACTATTTTCTCAATTATGTGAGCATCCTGGTTGTTGGATATACCCACAACACAGTCATTAGTGAAAGCCATCATTTTGACTGGTGGTTGGACATAGACATTGATCCCATTGATAAGGGCATTTGTATTCCTAATTAGGGGATCAAGACTAAAATTATATAATAGAGGGCTTAGAGGGTCCCCTTGTTTGATTCCTCTCTGTGGAAAAAATAGGTTAGTAAAAAAACCTGCTCCGTGAACAGCCATGATGGATGGCTCTGTGAACAACATCACCCAGTTTATGAACTTACTTGGGAGTTTGAATTTTTGAAGGCAGGCCCTGAGATAGGTCCAGCTCACCCTGTTGTATGCCTTCTGTCAATATAAAAAGACAAGCGCTCAAGGGGCTTTAGATTGGCAGATATTTGTAACTGTGTGAATATTGTCCCATATGGATCTTTTTGGGACAAATCCATATTGTGATGGAGAAATCAATCAGTTGCAATTTTCCCTACGCGTTTGGTCAAAATTTTTGTAAGTATCTTAGTGTTAGTATTAGTTAGGTAGATTAGGCCCCAATTGGATAAGTTTAGTCTATCTCCTTTTTTGAGTAGAGTAACCTTGCATGCTTCTTTGCTTCCAGGTAGAAGGCAAGTTTCATAATGCACTTATTCATGGAAGCTAAAAAATATTAGATATGTTAGTAAAATATTTTTTATAAAATTCATAGGGAATTCCATTAGGTTCAGGGCATCTCCCTCGTGGTGCACCGCGCACTGCTTCCCATAAATCCTCACATTGTATTAAATTAATTAAATTATTGGTTTGAGCTGCAGTATTGTTATGTGTGTTTGCACGAAATTTCTCAACTTTTGCTGGTTTGACCAGGTCAGAGTTATATAAACTTGGATAAAAATTGTGTACTTTGGTCATAACTTCTTTGGGTGTTTCTGCTATGGATGTATCCAGTCATCAAACCTGTGTGCAGGGTACCATGTTTTTGGCTTAAAATCATTAGAAAAATAGCTCAAACAAGTTATCCTTCTTTTAGGTTTTTCTCTATACTGAACCCACTTTTCTTTCTCGTTGCAATTACTTTTGCAACTTATTCAATTCAAGTCTGATTCTAGTTTGATAATCTCACAGAGGAGATTAGTCTGCGCCCATGTCAGGGAGCAGTTGGGCAAGTAAGGTAAGAGGAGCAGGTGGTAGGCCCGCGGCCTCAAACGTTTGAAAATGCCCCGGAGAAACTGGTGGAATAGAAAAATTAAAAAACTGGCGGTAACTATTTCCCTGAAATCCTCACTTGGCAAGCACGATGCAACCAGTACATCAACACGCCGCACTCCCAACCACTCTTGTCAGTGAAATACAGAGTCCATGTGTTTCTGGACATCCAACAAACAGCTTTATGGGAAAAATTTTGTGGGGATGTGCACACTTTTTTCCTGACTGCAGTGTACATTGCACCTCACTCCATGTCATGTGGTTGGCTGGATCTTGGTTTTGAAAACGAGGAGGCAGCAGACAAAGCTGCTGCAGTGCGCGTAGTGATTGACCTCCCCAAAGGGCAACGGGTCATTGAAACCAAACGCACCAAATGGACAAAATCCAACCAAAATTTTCCTTACATTTGACTTTTTGCCTACTATGGTAAAACGTGCCATTTTGGAGCAGCACCTGAAAGAAGGTCTCACCATATATGGCGAAATACAATCCTTTGAGATGCAACGCTTTATGCTAATGCCACACCTGTGCACCAGCAAAGTTATTGCAGTTCTGACCCCAACTGAGGAGATTCTGAAGGACCTAACCCAGATCCTGCACTCCACGTATATCAATATTGAAGGGCATACCACCCACCCTTTCCAGGTAACCGTGGACAGCGCGCCCCCCCCCATCTGCACCCACTGTGATGCATTCAGCCATAAGGCACATGCATGCCCCACCAAAGAGGGCATCACATTCCAAGAGCACCCCTCAGCGGCCATGGCCAGCGGAGAGGCGCACTATGAACCAACCGCAAGCACCAAAGAGGCTTTCCCGTGGGGAGCACAAGGCTGCTACCTACTGGTAAAACCTATTTCCCCGCAAGAGCAGAAGAAGGCCAAGCAGGCCCGCAGGGCCACGGCCAGGAAGCGGCCAAAGTCACCACTGCTATCCCACACTCCCAACGCCAGGAGGACATCAAAACTTACGCAGTGGAAGCAACTCAGGAATCCCTCAACCAATCAGATTGGGAAGCCCATGCCAATTGGGCCACCCAATCTGAGGATCTGATGGGTGACTCAATCTCACCTGATCTTTGCAACTAAGCTCCAGTTGAAACTGACTTGGGGTCCAACCTACCTGAAAAAAAAATTTTGACCCAATTGTTGGTGCACTGAACTCATCCACACCACAAAAAAATTTGCTCAACGTCGGGGAAACAAAAAGCAAAGGCAAAAGCCAACGCGAACCTTTTTGCTAAAATTAATGAAACTACCAATAGCGTTGCTGCAAATACCCGTGCTGCTGTGAAGGCCCATGGGGATCTAGAGGAGGCTAGTGGGCCCAGGTGCCCACCCCCTTGCACCTAAGGTGCGATGGGGGAAACCTTCACTTTAGGGATGTTGAATATCGCCGGACTCAAGGCCTTGCCATCCCAGGCTAGGAAACTGAGTTTTTTACAAACGAATTTACCCGTAGATATCCTGGCCATCCAGGAGTCCCACTGTCCATGAGGTTCTGAGGATGCTTGGAAAACCATGCTCCTCCCTTCCCTATCCTTTTGGTCAGAGCACTGTGGGGTGCTAGTTCAGAAAAACAATTTTTTCAAATTTTTATCGTCAGAATCCTTCCTCAAAGGCCAAGTCCTTGTTGTCAATTTCTCGTGGGCTGACGTGCCACATGCTATCATTAACATCTATGCCCCAATCTGTGCACAAGAGCGTCGGAAATTTTTCTCATCAGTCAAATCCCTCCTATTACCCCAGACCCTTTCATAGTCAGTGACATGAACTGTTGGCTAAACACACCCACGGACCATTGGCCTTCCTCCTCCCACGCCTCCCAGGGTCATGTAGAACTTCGCGTTCTAAAGGCCACCCTTGGGTTAATGAATGCGCTGCCACGGCAAGCCCCACTGCTCAAAAACATGACGCGCCCCCATATCCACAATGGCCAATTAAGGTCCATGACCCGCATTGACCTTATCCTTATGCCGGTAAAATTCCAACCCCACATTTTCACTTCAAAACAACAAAAATTGAATTCTCTGACCACTGACTGGTCTTGATAGCCTACCACCTACCTAACACAGTGGCTAAGGCCCCACATTGGTGCAAACTCCGCCCCCCTAACTTGCGTCACCAGGATTTTCCACTTGGGTGGAATCAGCAACTTTGGCAAAAGAATTTCTTACACCATTTTGCGTGGACCCCATCTCCACATGGGCAGCCTTCAGAGAGGATACCATCCGCCACTTTTGCCACCTCTCCTCCTGACACTAATGAGCTACATGGGCTGTCATCTCACGCGCTCTGGCAGAGTTGACACTTGGAGTCCAACATCCCAGCTACATGCTACAGCCCTGCATGGGGCTGGAAGTGGGCAGAAGCAGCCACCCACCACAACGCACTTTGAAGGCTACACAAATATTGGGTTTGTGTTCAGTACTGGGCCAAACGCATTACAGAGGATGACAAGTGCAATGCATATTTTTTTAAAAAAATTTACACCACGCCAGAGTGTGGCCTGCACATAGGTGCAAAGATCGGATGATTCCGTCTTGGATACGCCAGCCAAAGTGGCAATTAAAAATAAAAGTATTACTCTGTTTTGTACCAATCTGATCCAATTCAGCCAGCTGAAGTGGCGGAAGATTCGACCTAACTCACATCTGCACAATTTCCTGATACCCGGAAATAATAAATTTGATTACTCCAAATGAACTATGGACAGCCATCCGCGGTGCACCAAATCAGAAATGCCCAAGCCCAGATGGCATTCCATATGAATTCTATAAAAAGTACTTCAAATATATATCCCCACTGCTGCTTGCCTCACTTAACCAGAGCCTTCTGGAAACGCGCCTCCTACCAGGAGGACAAGAGGCCTTCACCATCACACTCTTCAAGAAAGGGGACAAGCTAGACCTAGCCAGCTGGCGCCCCATTTCCCTAACTAACATGGATACAAAAATTTTAACTAAAATCATGGCTAAACGTTTAGGGATTATAGCATCTGCCACCATCTCCCCAGAACAATTCAGTTTCATACCCAGAAGGTCGATTTGGGACAACGTGCACTCTGTGGCTAACGCATGCCAGTCCACAGCCTCTGGGGCACTGGTATTCTTGGACCAACAGAAGGCCTAAGATAGATAAACTGGGAATACCTCAGGGCCTGCCTCCATCAATTCCGCCTACCCCCTTGTTTCATCAACTGGGTAATGCTACTCACAGAATCTGCAACAATGGCAGTACGGGGCCCTGGCCTCCTAATGGTAGTGGTCCGCCCTCAAAGGGGCCTACACCAAGGGGACCCCCTTATCCCACTCTTATACAACTTCAGCCTTGGCCCACTACTTCAAAACGTGAATGCCCAACTCACTGGGGTCCATGTACCAGGCCAAGCCCCAGTCAAGATGATGGCGTTTGCAGATGACTGTGTGGTTGGGGTGTCCAATAATAAAGATGCACGTGCACTTAAAGCCCTCATCCAGGAGTATTCCCGGGTAAGTTATGCTGCACTGAACGCTTTCAAAACCAAAATCATCCTCCTTGGTCGGTATCAAACCAGCTGGGCCCCAGCAACCAGTGCCCATCCCAGCCCATCTTCTCGCACACGTGTTCGCCCTCCCAGCTCACCCCACACCGCCCCACTAGTGCTCCCCTTCGTGCCACGCCCTACCATAGGGCTGGTCCGTCATCTGGGCGTGTGGGTGGAGGTAGGCGGGTACGCATCAGCAGTAATGGAAAGTTGTATTCTAGACAACGTGACGAAGCGCATCGCCTCCTTCAGAGCCCACCCTACTTCCCTTACTGGCAGGGTTGTTTTAGCCAACTCTATGCTCCTCTCCAAAGTCTGGTTTGGAGCCCACGCCATCCCTTTCTCCCCAAGTTTTTCAAATCCTTGTATGCCCTTCTGCAAGGATGGCTTTGGTCAGGCCGCCCACCACCAGTATGGATAGAGGTCATGTTTGGCCCTCATCATCATGGTGGCATGGGCCTGCTTGACTTCAAAGCTCATGCTGCCAAGATCCTGGGCACCTGGATTGCAGCCATTACTGCCCCTACGCTCCCCTCCAAACACTGGTCCTGCACGGCCTGCTCCAACTTCTCCTGCACCTTGGGCCTTAACAATCCATCGAACCCTCACTCCTTGATGAAATACCTGGCTTTACACCCATCAGCCACAGGTCCTCACGGGACTAAAACCCACTACAAACGAATCCTCCTCTCCATGCGGAGCGCTGAGTGGAGAATTTGTATCAGCGGACACACAGCCCAGAGAGGCCGCCCCTCTCCTCAGTTCACATAAGAGGTATAGGGGCTACCCATCCAAGATGGCGTGATCCCCACACGACCCCATGTCCTATCCATGGTGGACTACCTGTACATGATGGACATCCCTTACTCCATTGAGACTCAGAAGACTATTTGGAAATATACACACCATCCTCTGTTGCAGCCTCAAATCTGTTCCCATGTGTGGCGCTGCCTGAGGCGGGTGTACCATATGGCTGAGCGCTCTAAAGCTTTACACTCATCCTTCGTCATGTGTGGCCAGTATGGAACGCTGTTCCACCGCATGGAGAAGTGTCCTACCTCTAGAGTGATATGGCGCGAAGTTCAACGTCTGCTTGGCCAGGATCAAACACATCCCTTCAGTCTGTCAAGAGATATGTTTGCTTTATCAATGGCTTCCCCTTCCACCCTCCCTCCATGCTCTAGTGGTTGCAATCGCCAGGTGGACCATCCACACGATTGTCTTGGATGCCATCACAGGCTCCACCCCCACCATCCCAGAAGCTGTCCTCAGATTTTGGTCCCATTTGGTGGACCACTTTCAAGTGTGGATGTTTGGGTACCTCCCACCGCGTCACAGACAGCTGGTCTCCTCCTGGTTCCCAGTTTGGTTCATCAAATCTGACCCTTTCCTCCACACGTGTTCAATTGTGGCTACGGCCTCCTCACACGTTCCCTCCCCTCCCCATAGTGGCGTTCCCGCTGGCAACAAGAGATAGCATCACTTCTCTGGGGTGCCTTCCCTGTTCTAAGTTTTGTTTCTCTTGGGTCAAATTCAGAAGTGTCCATCCCATGGTCGGCCTTCCTTGCAATAAATATATAATTTATACTGAACCCCAACGCGGTGTTGGTGTTTGTGTATCAAGATGTTCAAACGTGCAAAAACCTCTGCCCATTTGCGTCCTCATTCAGGGCTGTATTTTGTGTGTAGGACATTATTTTCCAGGTGATAAACTTCGGCCAAGGTGTGTTTAATGATGGCTGAAGCTTCCCTGTATCTTCTTGATGTTGTATGTTTAATCTTTTGTATTGTTAATTTTTTAAAATTTTCCCATGTGATTAGTGGTTCTGAACAGAAAGGTGTTTGAAAGTCCCATGTTGAGAGACATTTCCTCCACCTAGGGTTGAAATTCAAAGTCAGCTAAACTTTATGGGCGTATTATGCACCACCTGGCTGCTTGGATAATTTTTCCGCTGGTGTGAAGGACACTGAAACTAGCTGGTGGTCAGAGAATTCAATTTTTCTAATCTTGAATTTATAAATTTGGTTTCAGAAAATTAGTGTGCAAGTATTAGGTCTATTCATGACATAGAAATGAGTACACCGTTGTGCACATGTGGGCGTGTCATATTCTTCAGGATGGGTGACCATTTAGGTAAAACATCATATAGGCCCATGGTGGCCTTTAACACACAGAGTTCCACTTTCCCTTATGGTGTCTCCATTGTGTGTGGCTATTGGTCAGTGTCTTTATTAATCCAGCAGTTCATGTCTCCCATGACAAAATTATTTTCTAGAAGATGGAGTTGTGTTAGAGTTGATAAAAACTCTTGACGCTCCGTTGCACAGTTAGGTGTGTACACGCTGGCTATTGTGTGCACCTCTTTGTGCCATGAGAAGGTAACAGCTAGTACACCGCCATCCAAAACTAGATTTTTTATTAATGAATTTAAAATTTTTGGTAAGTATGTACTATCACCCCACAGTGTTGTGACCAAAATGATATTGTTGTAAGAAGAATGTTTTCCTATGCCTCCTTCTTTCCCTGCAGACAGTGGGTTTCCTGCACTGCCAGGATGTCCACAGGTGGTTTGCACTGGAGACTTAACTTCTTAGCCTGGGGCGTTAAGGCCTTGAGTCCCACTATGTTCAGCGTCCCTATCTTTACTGAGACGCCCACTGCGCCTCAGGAGCGATTAGCAGGCCCCTGGCCCTACTCCCTCTCCCTCATTACTCATCATTGCATCCTTGCTGCAGGTGGCATAATTATCAGTAGTTGCTGAGGTATATTCTGCCCCTTTCATTATCGCTGCTTTTACTCCTCTCCTGCCTTTGATGGTTTTTTTTTTAGTACTAGACCTGCCTTTGATGGTTTCAATTCATCATTGCAGTGCATTTGTGTGCACTCATTGGCCACACTTTTGTTTTGAATATTACATTGTTAATTTCACTCCCAATTTGGTTGTACTCTACATTTTTGGAGGGGTGCAAACCCCCTGTTTTGCTGCATTTACTTCCAAATTAGGTTCCGCCAAATCCATTTTGTTTGGATTGGTTGTTTGGCTTTCTGTGGGATTTGAATGGATCATTGTTGATAGTTCTTCCATGTCTTCCTGAATTGGTTCAGGAAAATTGGATGATTCTGTTGAGGCCTTTGCTTTGGCAGCAGCCAACTTGTGAGCCTGTCTGGCCATTTTCATAATCCTTTGGGGAAATTGGGTCAATAATCTTACATTTTCCAGATTCTCCTCAGTTGAATGCTTGTGTGGTATCAGTGATTTTGGCGTACTCTAAGTCATCTTCGCCCGTTTCTTCCTCACAGAACTCCATTTCTCTTAGGCCTTCTTTTATGGGACAAGCATGGATCTTGTGCCCAAAGGCCTGAAAGTGGTTGCATATGGAGAGCGCTCACCACTGTTGCATGGAATAATTGGGATTTTTTCCCATCAATAAAGGATGTGATGTGGGTCTTTTTGTGATATCCTCCATTATCTTCATATCAGGGAAATAATTGCTATTGCCTTCCCAGTGCTAAGGGCCAGAATCAGCTGGAATCTTTGCATTTTGAATTTTTTGATTTATCCGTAGGATTACAAGCCCTCCCAGAGATATTGTTTGACTACTGTGCGCGCCAGTGTAGTCAGAGGGTATTCAAAAATAATAAAAATTATTTTGGATTCTGTCTAATGTGTACATTAGGTCAATACCAAACTTTGACCGTTGGTAAGGTCAATCACTACTCTGACTTTTGCAGCTTCATTTGCTTCCTCTGCTGTCTCAAACCCAAGATCCACCCAAACATGGCGGATAGTGTGGGTTGTCATGTACACAGCATGCGGGAATAATTTTTGTTAGGCTTCCCCAAACTTTTCTCATATTGCCAGTACCTCTGTGCCCAAAAATACATGGATCCTCTGTTCAACTGATGACATCAGTTGAGAATGGGACACTTCCATGTAACTGCAGTCTTTTACTTAAAAATCCACAAAACCCACAGG
The DNA here is from genome assembly GCA_022478985.1 of Massospora cicadina. NCBI lineage: Eukaryota > Fungi > Entomophthoromycota > Entomophthoromycetes > Entomophthorales > Entomophthoraceae > Massospora > Massospora cicadina. The sequence continues at coordinate 18,906 of JAKSZP010017609.1, forward strand.
GTCACCACCTCAGCTTTTTTTACTATGGTTTTAATATTTATTCCTGTGCGCTTGATGCCTTTGGGCGGTGCAGATCCAGGTCTGCTGCCCTTAACTGCATCCGCCCAATTCTTCCTTGTTTATTAATTTGTGCTCAACTCACATGGTATTGATTATCAAATTGTTCTTTTTAATCAAACCATTTACTAATAAGTAATAGTAACTGGAAAGAAAGGCTTACTAGATAGACTAGTAATTTTGAGTTGCATTAGTAATGGTAAAGAAAATCTTTTTTGGTGGTTGACAATCTTGTTCAGAAATTTGGCTTTCACCTTATCACAGTGGTTTTCAGTTTTTTCCAAGCTTTATAGAAATTAATTAGTAATTCATATTTTTATGTGTGGCTTAAAACCTAAGTGGTCCTTCTTGAATTAAGTGACTTTGGATGTAGTAATTCTGACAATCTTCATTGAGGTCTTTTTTCATGTGGCTCATCTTTGTACTGAGGTTAGCTGACACTATGAGAACTTTGGCTTTTGTCATGACAGTATCTCTTTAAAAATTAATCCTATGCTCTGGAAAGTTAACTTTAAGTCGTGTGAGCCTTTTTTCCATTGCGTCTATATTAGAGGCTAGAAGTAGCACGGTTCCATGAGTTTGGACCTCATGTCATTAGAGCTCAACAGAAAAACCTTCATAGAGTGTTGCATCTTCAAAGCTATATTCTCTATCTCAGTGAAGAAGATCTACATAGCTCCTTTGGCATACTTTATCACCCCAGTGTCAAAGGTAGTGACTTGGTTGTAAATACATATGATTTATCCTTGGTTGGATCAAACTTTGAGTGTAAATTACTAATATGGAAAATGATAAAGGTTATATGTTATATGCTCTTTTTAAATTGTTTTTCATCTGTATGTGGAAGATATTTTTGTGGTGCATGCCTAACAGGTATATAATGTGGTACTGAGAAGACATAGGAAATTGAAAGACATATGATTGTAGCTGGTCTTTTTGATGTAAAATTTTGTATGGGCTCTTGTTTTTACAAGACTATAAGGGCGTTGTTGACTGAGGAACTTCTTTCATGGTTTGCTATATCTCCACGGTTTAGTATTCCATGATTCAGATCCCTTATAATGTCTGTACATGCCAGGTAATTTATAGAGATTATGGAACCACCATGGGGTTTTCTTTTTCTCCTTTTAACAACATCATTTAAGGGCTGCCCATACACTTATCACCTTAATCATTCCCATTTTCAAAAAAATAATATACTGATATGAGATTGTTTTCAAGTAGAAATAAAGTAGATGTGTGTATTTATGTGGTGTAGTCTGTTGCCCCTTTAGTGTACACCAATCTATGTAGTTTCCTTTTAATGCAGTTGCTTGCAGGTTCTAATCCCTAGAACTTCCACAGAAAAAAACTTGAAAAAATGCATAGTGACTTGAGGCTATCAATAAAAAAGGGTCTAAAAGTAATCACACTGAACTTACTCAAGTAGCGCTTTATAGTGGCAGATGAAATCAGTAGGCAAAGAATCTGTTGAAGAATAAGGGTTGAATGACATAGCCTTGTTACCCAAATCTAGTAAGATTTTACTTTTAGTACTTTTTGTAACTTTTAAGAGACAATATGAAAAATATAAATTATGCTTATTTTATTTATAAGAAAATTAAATAATATTTTCTGTATAGGTTTAAAGCTATTAATGTTGATACCACATAAATTAAGCCTTGGGTCAAGGAGAAGAAAAACAAAAACATTATCAAAGTATATAATTTATCTCATAGGGCTTTTCTTTCTCATAACAATCACTTTAGTTACTATGATTTGATTCAAACAGCAAATTTGGATAATCGCACACAGAAAAGATGGGCGACTTTAATAACAAAAATAATACAACATGGGCAAGCGTCGTGGCAAGCGGTGCGCTTAATGGTGCAACTAAGGGCAAGAAACGCCCTGGAGGGGGACCAGGAACCCAAGCTGTAAAAAATCGCAAACTCAGACACTGTCTGGGTTTATGGTATTTACTGTAAAGCACGCGCAATACATGTACATTCAATTCAACCAACCTTTGTCAAAGGTGGAACACAAAATCAGACTCTTCCTTGGGGATGAGTCACCAACCCTGTGGGAGAAAACATGTGAGGCACAGCCCTCACTTTTCCCTCACGCGGTGTACGTAGCCACCAACAACATGGGCCACGGCTGGATTGATATTGGTTTCAAAACAGCTGATGAAGCTGGTGCCGCAGCAAAAATATGCGTGGAAATTGCCCTCCCTGAGGGCAAAAAAATTGTGTGCACCGCGCGCACCAGATGGAACAAAGCAAAAACTTTGTTCATCTCCTTTGACTCGCTCCCCACCAACCTTCCTCATAAGGTAATCAAGGAGGAGCTCCACAAAGGTCTTGTGGCCTACGGAGAAATCCAACAACTCAAATTATAGCGATTTCACTTAATGCCTGACCTGTTCATGGGCAAAGCTATCGCTGTAATCAACCCCTTCCCAGAAGTGGAAGAGCATTTATCCAGAATTCCCCGCGCAGCAGAATTTCACTTTGCAGATGAGGACCAGTTGGCCTGCATTCCAAGTTACACCGGAATGTGCACCACCCATTTGCAACCACTGTGGCTCACTGGGCCACAAGGAACATGCATGCCCTGTAAAAGAGGGCTTAATAGAAAATGATTTTTGTGAAGAAGCTATGGACGAAGATAATGAAAACTTCGCCAAAATGACTGATGGCCACCACCCATTCCGCTGGGGTGAAGATGGACTATACTCCATTGTGGACCCAGTTACAAGTAAACAGCGTAAAGCAGCACAAAAAGCCCACAAGAGAGCAGCGGCTGAAGCGGCGGCACACGCGGAATCCACCATTAACCACGGACAAATTCAGGAGGATATTTCAGATATTCACCAAACAAACCAATCAGAACAATATGCCCAGGTCGAAAATTTTCACAGTAACCTGACTGAGTCACAAAGCGTCATCAGTCATGCACATACTGAGGAACAATGCAACCGCAATTTGGGTGAAAATGCGGTGCACAATGCAAAAAAGTTGAACCTCAAAAATATAAAATCCAATCAAAAACCTGCATCAAATCAACATGAGACCTGTGCAGGAAAAGTTGATGCAAATGCAAAAAACTGCAATTCCCTTGAATCATTGAGTCAGATCAAGGGAACCAACAATGGCAGTGAAAGAGTTGGAGTACAGATGCAGAGCATGGCCAAAATGAGCTGCGGTGGGATAGGACCAGAGGGTCCTCCCAACCACTCCTGAGGCGCCGTGGGCACCTCAGTGTCAATAGGGACGTTAAATATTTTGGGAGCCAGGGCTCATACGTCCCAAGCCAAAAATCTGGCATTCCTGAAAAACCTCTTGTAGATATCTTGGCCATCCAAGAAACCCACTGCCTACAAGGGGAAGAAGAATCCTGGTCAATCAGGGTCACACCATCACAATCAGTATGGACGTCTCACTGTGGGGTGATAGTCCAAAACAACAAAAAATTTAAAATCACAAATTCATCATCACACTTGCACGGTTGAGTCCTGGTAGCAACAATCACATGCCAAGATGAAAATATTTCGTTAGCATGTATCTAAGCACCATGCACTGCAACTGAGAGAAAAAAATTTTTGAAAAATTTCTACTCTCACCCTCCCACCAGATATCATCATGTTAGGTGATTTCAACTGCTGGGATAACCCCAATACAGATTGATGGCCTGTACCAGGGGATACCCACCTGGACACATTTGATATTGCACAATGAAGGAATCTCTTGGCTTACAGGATGCTCTTCCCCCCAATTCACCAATCCTTCCCCATATGACAAGACCCAACATACATGAGGGACTGCTTATATCAATGAGTCATATTGACCACATCCTCATCCCACAATCCCACCACTCAAGAATCTCCAAATTTACAACAAAAAAATCAATTTTTCTGATCACTGATTAGTTACAGTGCAGTTAGCGCCAACCCAATCCCACACACAGGTGTCACCTTGGAGAAAGCTTCACCCAGAAAATATGAGATTGCCTGAGATATCTGACTGGGTTGAAAAAAAGGCTACAAACCCAGAATTCACAGCCCCAATCACTTTCGGATCCCATCAGAACATGGGAAAATTTCAGAGAAAAATTAATCAACAAAACCTGACATATTGCATCACGCAAGTACACCACGGACACAGCCACAATCAAGCGTACCTTGTCAGAACTAGACCACCTGGAAATAAATACTCCGAGATCTGGCTATAGCCCTAATTAGGGGACGCAAATGGGCAGAAATTTCAGCCCAACTTAACAATCTCATCTTTGAACACCAACACAGAATCAAAGTATCAAACAAAGGTAAGTTCATATAGGAAGGCAAAACCTGTTTGGCATACTTTTTCTGCCAATTCCACTCCCGCAAAAACCAACCCACGTGCACACAAGTCTGCAAGACCAATGGCACCATGGCAACTGACCCTGAGGAGGTCAAGGCGGAAGTACACTGCTATTACACCGAATTATATCACGATATGCCAACAGATCCACAAAAAATTAAAGAATTTATTCAAACTGCCAAGATACAAAGTACACCACCAAATTACAATATACTATCCCTTATCACATGGGAGGAGCTTTGGGAAACAATTCACGGTGCACCACGTAGGAAATGCCAGGGCCTGATGGGATACCCTACGAATTTTACAAAAAATATTTTCAACAAATTGCTTCCCTCCTATTGGCGTCAATGAACCAGAGTTTGTTGGAAACACGCCTACTACCAGGAGGCCATGAATCCTACGTTATAACCTTGTATAAAAAGGGTGACAAGTTGGACCTGGACAACTGGCGCCCAATTGCACTCTTCAACACTGACACAAAAATTCTAACAAAAATTCTAGCAGCTAGATTAGGCGCAATTGCATTTGACGTCCTATTACCCAACCAGTTTGGGTTTATATCAGGGCGTTCAATCTGGAACAACATACACCCTGTTGCAAACATTTTCCAATCCAAAGCAACTGGTGCCCTGGTCTTCTTGGATCAGGAAAAGGCGTATGACCGTGTTAGTTGGCCATACCTAAAAGAATGTCTACATGCTTTCAAACTCCCACCAAGATTCATAAAATGGGCGATGCTCCTAACATAATCTGCAACCATGGCTGTATGCGGCCCTGAATTCCTAACAAACAATATCAAACCACACAGAGGGCTCAAACAAGGGGATCCCCTCAGCCCACTGCTATACAATTTCAGCTTTGACCTGCTCCTCTGAGTAACTGACTCACGTCTCATGGGATAACCGCACAAGGACAACCAACAGTCAATATACTGGCCTTTGCAGATGACTTCATAGCAGGTATAGCAAACAATGAAGATGCCCGACAGCTGGAACACACTCTAGAGGAATACTCCAAGGTGAGCAATGCATCGCTCAACAAAAGGAAGACAGAAATCATCCTCTTAGGCAAATACACAAACAATTGGGCTACAACATCAGAACCTCACACCAACACTTGAAAAAACCCAATCATTTTACCCTTTGCAACCCTACCACCACCACTCCTGTCTGACACCTTGGAATCTGGCTAGAATCAGGGGGATATGCTAATGAGACAATGGAAAGTAACCTGTTACAACGGGTATCCAAACGCGTCGCCTCCCTCAAGGGAAGAACCCCAGGATTAACAGGACGAGTTACAGTTGCTAACTCGCTCATCCTCCCAATATTGTGGTACCAGGCCCATGTGATTGCCTTCTCACCTACCTTTATAATCTTAACTTGCGCGCTTATCCAGGGCTGGCTGTGGCCTGGCTCTCACCCTCCTATACGGATGGATACACTATGTGGCCCACGCTCAAGCGGAGGCATGGGACTAATAGATTTTGAGAGCCATGCCAATCACATCCTAGGTACCTGGATAAAGGAAGTCCTTGCTCCAGACCTCCCGCAACAACATTGGTCCAGAGCAGCAAGGACTAACTTTGCACAGGCGCTCAAATTAACCAACCCACATAGTCCACCCAGACTACTTACATACCTTGCCAAGCACCCTACTGCAATGGGTCCGCATGGAACCTCCCCTCATTTCAAACATATCCTCCGAACTATCCGCCATATGGGATGGACCATAGAGAACATGGGTACTATACAGGGAAGGGGACGACCCAGCCCCCAATTCATATTAAGAAACCCAGAAAACCACCCCCAGAGGGATATGCTCGCAACAACCCCAAGCATAGCTAGGATAGAATACCTAGATATGCTGGACATTCCCTATGATTTAACCACACAGAAAGCAATGTGGAAAATGACACACCACCCACTCCTACAACCAAGGATAAGAGCAAACGCCTGGCACTGTTTGAGAAGGACCTATAGGATGGCGGACCACTCCAACTCCCTCCACAAAACATGTGCAGTATGTGGAGGGGAGGGATCCCTACATCACCGCCTAGAAACATGCCCCCAACCAAAGCTATATGGCGGGAAGTCGCACGCCTGCTCAAGATTCAAAACAAACAGGAATTCTCGATATCAAAGAGTATCCTCGCGCTCCAGATCAAGTCACCAATCCCATCTACCCTCCGCTCCCTAATAATACCCATTGCAATGTGGACAATACACACAATTGCATTAGATGCGTTCAAGGGCACGGTCCCAACCATTCATGGGATTATTAACAGATTCCATTTCCACTTACTAGAGCACTCCAAGCCTGGCTCTATGGATATATGAGACCAAGACAAAGAGCGCTCATAGAATCATGGTTCCCACTATGGTTCCTCCACACAGACCCTTTCCTTCACACCTGCTCCATAGCAGGGGAAACCCCCTCAGAGTAGTGCACCAACCCCCATACCTGGCAGTCCCGCTGGCAACAGGGGTAACTTGAGTACCCTGGGGTGCCCAATTTTTATATTTCTTAGTTATTCTCTTAGTTTCACATATACTCGGTGATGTCTGTCCCCTGGTTGGCTTACCTCAGTTAAATAAAATAATTTATCTCATAGGTCGCCAGTTACAAGAATGCTAGGCATACATGTTGATCCAGAATTTTATGTGTTGCCTTTCATGTTTTAAACTTTTATTTAATACATAAAATTATTATATAATTGCAGTAATAATCCATTTTTCACCTTATATATTGAAAATTTTCATTAAACTTAACCCAATAAGGTTGTTTAGCTGTTAATTTTTTATAATTACACCATAGGAATCTTTGGTTGCATCAAGGCAGGCCTCCAGGGTACATGTAACATATATCAAATTAATAAATTAATGAAGTGAATATAAGTTGAAGTTGATTCATATTTTACTAAGAAATAAATTGAGTATCAAATATGTTGGGATACACTGCTCCTCAATACTTTCAGAGGTGTAGATATCCTGATATATTACATATATAATAACTACTTTTAATAAATTTAAAAACTAAATTTAATAGTTTTTTCTTTTATAATGATATATACTTATATATATACATATGATGAGGCTATTATAACATGCCTTATTATTTGTTCTATATGATCTAGATTGTATTAAACTGGGGTGCTAGCGTGGTGGGAATGTTGTTCTACTATTGTCCTTCACAATTCAGGTTTAAATCTGGCCATAGCAAAAAATTAATTATACCTATGATAAGAAGATAGTAATACATGTGGAGCGCATACCATGCCTCAGTCCAGTCAAGCAAATCAGTAAATTTATATAATGCAATTCTGGCCTATCAGACCACACACAGAAAGGTTTTACTCCCAGTACTTGGGTTTTATGTTTCATTCCTATATCTTCACGTCCTATTTCAAATTTAGTGTGATATACTTGACCTAAGGTTAACCCACCTCAAATAAATATAATATATTGTATTGATATATAAAAACATTGTAAAAGTTTGTGTTTTTGTTTTTTATATTATTTGTAGGTTACATGAAAAAATTTCCTCTGTATATAATCCTTAAAAAAAGAGTTGTTTAGTAATTAGTCAATAAAGAAACATATATAGTATATAAATGTATAAACAGAATTGATTTTAGTAAATACATTATTTGATTATAGTACATATGATAGATTAAGACTTTTCTCTATCGTTGCAATCACTTTGCAACTTATTCAATTCAAGTCTGATTCTAGTTTGATAATCTCACAGAGTAGATTAGTCTGCGCCCATGTCAGGGAGCAGTTGGGCAAGTAAGGTAAGAGGAGCAGGTGGTAGGCCCGCGGCCTCAAATGTTTGAAAACGCCCCAGAGAAACTGGCAGAATAGAAAAAAATAAAAAACTGGTGGTAACTATTTCCCTGGAAATCCTCACTTGGCAAGCGCGATGTAACCAGTACATCAACACGCCACACTCTCAACCACTCTCGTTGGTGGAATATGGAGTCTGGGTGTTCCTGGATATTCAACAAGCAGCGTTGTGGGAAAAATTTTGTGGGGATGTGCACACTCATTTCCTGACTGCGGTGTATGTCGCACCTCACTCCATGTCATGTGGTTGGCTGGATCATGGTTTTGAAAACAAGGAGGCAGCAGACAAAGCTGCTGCAGTGCGCGTTTTGATTGACCTCCCCAAAGGGCAGCAGGTCATCAAAACCAAGTGCACCGGATGAACAAAATCCAACCAAATTTTCTTCACATTCAACTTTTTGCCCACTTCAGTCAAGCATGCCATTCTGGAGCAGCACCTGAAAGCTGGTCTCACCATATATGGCGAAATACAATCCTTTGAGATGCAACTCTTTATGCTAATGCCACACCTGTTCACTGGCAAAGTTATTGCAGTTCTGACCCCAACCGAGGAGATTGCAAAGGACTAACCCAGATCCCGCACTCCACTTTTATTAATATCAAAGGGCATACCACCCACCCTTTCCAGGTAACCATGGACAGCACACCCCCCATCTGCACCCACTGTGATGCATTTGGCCATAAGGCACATGCATGCCCCACCAAGGAGGGCATCACATTCCAAGAGCACCCCTCAGCAGCCATGACCAACGGGGAGGCTCACTATGAACCAACCACCAGTACCAAAGAGGCCTTCCCATGGGGATCACAAGGCTGCTACCTACTAGTAAAGCCTGTCTCCCTTCAAGAGTGAAAGAAGGCCAAACAAGCCCGCAGGGCTGTGGCCAAGGAAGCGGCCAAGGTCGCCTCTGCTATCCCACACTCCCAACGCCAGGAGGACATGGAGACTTTCACAGCAGAAGCGACTCAGGAATCCATCACCCAATCAGATTGGGAGGCCCAAGCTGATTGGGCCACCCAATCTTAGGATCTTATGGGTGACTAAATCTCATCTGACCTTTGCAACCAAGCCCCAATTGGAACTGATTTGGTCTCCAACCTACTTGAAAAAAAAATTTTGATCCAAACGTTGGTGCACCAAACTTGACTGCACCACAAAAAAATTTGTTTGACAGTGGGGAAACCAAAAGTGAAGGCAAAAGCCAATGCAAACCTGTCTTCTAAAATTAACAAATCTTCTGATAGTTTTGCTGCAAACACCCACACCGCCATGAAGGCCCATGGGGACCCAGAGGAGGCTGGTGGGCCCAGGTGCCCACCCCTCACACCTAAGGTGTGATGGGGGAAGCCTTCACTTTAGGGACATTGAACATCGCCAGACTCAAGGCCTCGCTGTCCTGGGCTAGGAAACTGAGTTTTTTACAAAAAAATTTACCCATGGACATTCTGGCCATCCAGGAGTCCCACTGTCTGAAAGTTTCCGAGGATGCTTAAAAACCATGCTCCTCCCTTCCCTTTCCTTCTGGTCTGAGCACTGTGGGGTGCTTGTTCAAAAAAACAATTTTTTTAAATTTTTATTATCTGAATCCTTCCTCAATGGCCGAGTCCTCATTGTCACATTTTTGTGGGCTGACGTGGTGCATGCTATTGTCAACATTTATGCCCTGACCTGTGCATGAGAGCGTCAGGAATTTTTCTCATTGGTCAAATCCCTTCCATTACCCCCTGACCCTTTCATAGTTGGCGACATGAACTGTTGGTTAAACACATCCACGGACCGCTGGCCTTCCTCATCCCACACCCCCAGGGTCACGTAGAACTCCACGTTCTAAAGGCCACCCTTGGGTTATTTGACGTGCTGCCGCAGCAAGCTCCACTGCTTGAGAACATGATGCGCCCCCACATCCACAATGGCCAATTAAGGTCCATGTCCCACATCAACCTTATCCTTGCGCTGGTGCAATTTTGATCCCATATAGCCCACTTCCACACATCAATAATTGATTTCTCTGATCACTGGCTGGTCTCAATAACCTACCACTTACCTGTCACAGTGGCTAGGGCTCTGCATTGGTGCAAACTCCGCCCACTCAAACTCGAGTCACCAGGATTTTCCACATGGGTGGAATCAGTGACCTCAGCAAAAAAGTTTATTACACCATTTTGTGCGGACCCAATTTCCACATGGTCAGCCTTCAAAGCAGATACCATCCGCCATGCTCGCCACCTCTCCTCCTGACACTCACGAGCTACATCAGCTGTCATCTCGCGCGCTCTGGAAGAGTTGGCACACCTGGAGTCCAACATCCCAGCCATGGGCTACAGCCCTGCTTGGGGCCAGAAGTGGGCAGAAGCATTTGCCCACCTCAACGCACTTAAAAGGCAACACAAACATTGGGTTTGTGTTCAGTACAGGGCCAAACACATTACAGAGGGCGTCACATGCTCCAAGTACTTTTTAAAAAATCTTTTGCACAGCGCCAGAGTGTGGCCTGCACACAGGTGTGGAGGTCAAACACATTCCGTCACAGATACGCCAGCTGAAGTGATGATCAAAATACAAAAATATTACTCTGAGTTGTACCAATCTGATCCAATTCAGCTGGCTGAAATGGCAAAATTTCTTGATAGCACTCACATCTGCACCATTTCCCAATACCTGGAGTTAATGAATTTGATTACTCCAGATGAACTCTGGTCCGCCGTCCGCAGTGCACCAAATTGAAAAATGCTCAGGCCCTGATGGCATTCCGTATGAGTTCTATAAGAAGTACTTCATATATATATCCCCACTGCTGCTTGCCTCCCTTAACCAGAGCCTTCTGGATATGTGCCTTCTACCAGGAGGGCAAGAGGCCTTCACCATCACACTCTTTAAGAAAGGGGATAAGCTAGACCTAGCCAACTGGCGCCCCATTTCCCTAACTAACATGGATACAAAAAATTTTAACTAAAATCATGGCTAACCGTCTAGGGATTGTAGCCTCTGCCACCATCTCCCCAGAAAAATTCAGTTTCAAACCCAGAAGGTCGATTTGGGACAACGTGCACTCTGTGGCTAACGCATGCCAGTCCACAGCCTCTGGGGCACTAGTATTCTTGGACCAACAGAAGGCCTATGATAGAGTAAACTGGGAATACCTCAGGGCCTGCCTCCACCAATTCCGCTTACCCCCTCACTTCATCAGCTGGTTGATGATGCTTACGGAATCTGCAACAATGGCAGTGCGTGGCCCTGGCTTCCTCACGGAAGTAGTCCGCCCTCAAAGGGGCCTACACCAAGGGGACCCCTTATCCCACTCTTATACAACTTCAGCCTTGACCTGCTACTTCAAAATGTGAATGCCCGCCTCACTGGGGTCCATGTACCAGGCCAAGCCCCAGTCAAGATGATGGCGTTTGCAGATGATTGTGTGGTTGAGGTGTCTAATAATCAAGATGCACGCGCGCTTGAAGCTCTCATCCAGGTGTATTCCTGGGTAAGTAATGCTGCACTGAATGCCTCCAAAACTGAAACCATCCTCCTTGGTTGGTATCAAACCTGCTGGGCCCCAGCGACCAGTGCCCAGCCCAACCCATATGCTCGCACATGTGTTCGCCTTCCCTGCCCACCCCACACCGCCCCACTAGTGCTCCCCTTTGTGCCACGCCCTACTATAGGGCCGGTCCGCCATCTGGGCGTGTGGGTGGAGGCAGGTGGGTATGCCTCAGCAGTAATGGAAAGTCATATTCTAGACAACATGATGAAGCGCATCGCCTCCCTCAGAGCCCACCCTACTTCCCTTACTGGCAGGGTTGTTTTAGCCAACTCTATGCTCCTCTCCAAAGTCTGGTTTAGAGCCTATGCCATCGCCTTCTCCCCGGGTTTTTTCAAATCTTTGTATGCCCTTCTACAAGGGTGGCTCTGGTCAGGCCGCCCACCGCCAGTGCAGCTTGAGGTCATGTTTGGCCCTCGTCGTCATGGTGGCATGGGCCTGCTCAACTTTAAAGCCCATGCTGACAAGATCCTGGGCACCTGGATTGCAGCTGTCACCGCCCCTATGCTCCCCTCCCAACACTGGTCCCGCGCAGCCCGCTCCAACTTCTCCTGCACACTGGGCCTTACCAATACATCAAACCCTCACTCCTTGATGAAATATCTGGCTTCCCACCCATCGGCCACAGGTCCTCATGGTACTAAACCCCACTTCAAACGAATCCTCCTCTCCATGTGTAGTGCTTAGTGGAGAATCCGTATTTGTGGGCACACAGCCCAGAGAGGCTGTCTCTCTCCTCAGTTCACACATGAGGTACAGGGGCTACCCATTCAAGATGTCTTGATCCCCACACGGCCCCATGTCCTATCCAGGGTGGGCTACTTGGACATGATGGACAACCCTTACTCCCTTGAGACCCAGAAGACTATTTGGAAATATGCACACCACCCCCTGTTGCAGCCTCATATCTGTTCTCATGTGTGGCGCTGCCTGAGGCGGGTGTACCATATTGGCTGAGCGCTCTAACGCTTTACACTCATCCTGCATCATGTGTGGCCAGTATGGAACGCTGTTCCACCGCCTGGAGAAGTGCCCTACCTCTGAAGCAATATGGCGCGAAGTTTAACGTCTGCTTGGCCAGGATCAGGCACATCCCTTCAGTCTATCAAGGGATATGTTTGCTTTATCAATGGCTTCCCCCTTCCACCCTCCCTCCATGCTCTGGTGGTTGCAATCGCCATGTGGACCATCTACACGATTGTCTTGGATGCCATCGCAGGCTCCACCCCCACCCTCCCAGAAGCTGTCCTCAGATTTTGGTCCCATTTGGTGGACCACTTTCAATTGTGGATGTTTGGGTACCTCCCACCGCATCACCATCAGTTGGTCTCCTCCTGATTCCCGGTTTGGTTCATCAACTCAGACCCCTTCCTCCACACGTGTTCAATTGTGATTATGGCCCCTTTACACGCTCCCCCCTCCTCCCCATAGTGGCATTCCCTCTGGCAACAGGAGATAGCATCGCTTCTCTGGGGTGCCTTCCCTGTTACTGAGTTTCATTTTCTTTCATGTTTACTTTCAGAAGTGTCCATCCCCTTGTTGGCCTTCCCCGCAATAAATTTAAATTTATAAATACATATGATAGATTAATGAATAATCATAACTTACAATAATCATAATTTTATGCTAACTTAATTACAATAAGATATCAATACTATACAAAAATCCTGCTAAGGTAAGCCTATTAAATATCTTTCTTTGATATTAAAATTTTACACTATGTATCCATAAAGTATTAAAGTGAAATAGAATACTATAAACTAAGGAAGAAAATGATATAACAATAGATAGATTGATGATACATTGAAATGTTTAGTAGTTTAGCTACAGTATGGTAATTAAATATACTAAACTACTTATTAAAATAAATTCTTGTGGCATAACTTTTGTCTGTATAACTCTCATATCAATGACTTAATTATTTATAAATTTTAGAAAAACATTTTATATTAGTTTCTTGACATAAGAAATATACAAAATTGATTTACCACTGATTTCCGTTGCCAGTGTAAATTACTTTTGTTATCAATTATATAACCAATAGAATACTAATATAGCTTCTTTTGATACAAATATAATTTTACATATCACAGAATTTACCTATATAATTTTAATAAAATCTATGTTTTCATATAGTATTATTGATTGATATCTAAACATGTCAAGATGCTCTATCATTGATATTTTCTATATTTTTGAAAACATTTACTATTCTACAATGGTAACATATTCAATGTTTTATATTAAATATGATCTAATTTTCTAATACAAAAGCTATCAAAACAGTGTATAGTTTTAACAGTTTATATCTATTACAATAAAGTACTTTACAATCTAGTATATAAAAAAATTGTTTGGATCTATTATAATATATACTAGTTAGCAATGTATATCCATAAGCCTGTACTTTATAAAATAAAAGCATGACATATCATATAAAATAAAAGATTGTCTGCTTTAAAGGTATATAATCATAGCACCAGCCAAAGCCATAGCACATAAAACAAAAACAGGGCACTTGATAACCTGAAGATTTGTATATGTCAGTTTTGTAACATATTGCCCCTGGTATTCCAGGGCACCCCACTACCAATGACTTGTAATCAGATACCAGCAGACGCCACATTCATGGTTCAGTTTACTGGTTTACTGACTCACCTTATCCCTGATGTGCTCCATATGTCATGTTTACATGACATTATTGTGGGGACCAACTGCCAGGGCAAGGCTGGACGTCAGGAGTCCAAAAGGTCAAGCTGCAGGATCTCCTGAACTTAAATTACATCTTGGACAAACGCTGGGTACAGGCTAGATATACCCAGGTTGGTCCAGAGGAAGTTTGTGATTCCCAGCCCTGCATTACAGTGGGGCATTAAATGTAATTTATATCTTCTCAATAACACCAGTTAGGTTTGGTTGCTTTAATAATGGGTGTTTAAAACCTGTTCAATTTATAATATTTCTAAATTTGGTCATCTTAGCCTGCAATCAATATCTTTAGTTCATTCAATATTGAGGTACAGTACCCTGTCCAATGGTAGGCTACACTGATTGGTTTGTTTAGGTTTGGCACCATTTTCCCCAATTGAAAACTCACCTCCCCTTGTTTAAAATATGGTTCTCGAGACCAACTTTCCTCATTAGTCATCTTCCTTCTTGATAAAATCTTGTTAGCCTACATTTCAAATATGTTAACTTGGGTGAACCTGTGTGTGTACCTTTTCAGTGAGGTATCTAATGACGTCAACCATTTTATTTGCACAAAATTAACTACCACAACTGGTGCACCGCTGGGCCACCCTGGTCCCCTCCAGATGAGGCACCTAAGCACTCCAACCCAGATCTCCATTTGGATATGGACTCCTCTTTGGAGCCCACCCAAGTCTTTTTGATGTGTGCTATCAATTAATATATACCATGTTGTACACAATGCTCTGTGTTACTTTAACTCCAGCACCCTTTGCGGGGTTATGCTCACCATCCTGCTAAAAAATAGTTCCCTGGCAGTGTGGCTATGCACCTCACACCACCTAGATGGGACTGGAGAGCTAAAAACACTCTCCTGACAACATAAGGAGCTGATGGTTGATTTGGCTGCCTTGGCTCTGATCCCATCCTTTAGTTTGTAGCCTCAAATGGGGACACACATCTAGCAGGGCCTCATAAATCTTCTATGATATGCCCAAATAAAATTAAAAAAATTCATCTTAATTTTCTTAAGCCATTATCCCTTCTACCCCTGATTACCAATTCTTGGCTTGCATGGAGAGTGAGCAGACTATCTTTTCATCTTGTGTTTTGTTGGATCATAAAAATGCAAGTGCCCCTCCCTTACAGCTTCTACTTGTCACAGATACAGCTAAGAAGAACTAAACTGGGCTCCCAGTCAGGGTGTGCAAGCACCCAGTGGAGGCCCCAGAATTCCAGAGGCATAGAGGTCTGGGCGACTAATAGAAGTGGGGATCTATGGGAAACGTGAGGGAAGCAAACGTTCAGTAATGTACCAAAGGCCCCCAAGGCAAACCAGATGGTTGCATTGGGGGCAACCACGAGTCTTGTGGGGCAACCCCCAAGGGCAGGAGAGGCAGGGAGGACAATGACTCCTCCAGGGTTTGAAATTGATGGCCTTCAGATTCCAATAGGGGGCTTGCGAGCCAGCAGGAGCGGCACAGAGGCCACCACATTATTGGAGATATGGGTAGAAGTATGGTAAGCCCCATGAGAGGGGCTGGACCAAGTTTCCCCTGGAGGGGACGCTCTAGGTCCCGCTGGTGGGCTGGACCTTCAGCGGCAGAGGTGGCTATGGAAGCTGAACACACGCGTGGTGTGCCAGGGACGCCTTGGGACTGCTCTAACTGGGGAGCAGTTTCAGCGGACTCAGTGCCCAAACAAATGAAAGGGCCTCCATTTAACAGATGCATGGAAATGAATGAAGCAGCGGGTTTGCCATTGGGGGCAGGACATATTATCGCATTTGCAATCTGCTGATGTGTGGCAGGATTGAGCAACTGGATAATCCAGTCACAAACATCAGAAAGAGGATTTGGGCGATGGCGCGCTTCATCAAATTGATTGATGGAATCATTGTATTTGGTTTTAAAGGCAGACGGAGTCCTCAGCAAACTAGGTGGATTTATCAGATTTATTTTGATAAAAGGCAAAAAGAATGAATTGGCAACTGCCCTTGGTGGGGCCAGTTGCCTTTTAAACTGGGCAATAGGTATGGGGAAGTATTGATGGATTGGGCATTTGGGGAACGGGAAAGGGATTCAGTTGGCTAGCTCAGAGGGTAGTAGAAGGTGGCTCTCAATTCAGAAAAAAGCTTGGAAAAATTTTGCAAGTTTTTCAAATATTTGGGGCCAAGCCAAATCAATACTGCTGATCTAGGTCCTGATGACTTGAATTGGCTTGTTTGCACGGCTGGGGCAGTCCAGATTTGTCTCAGGAAGCAGGGGTCCATAGATTGGGTTTGTTGTGATTTGGGCCAATTTCATGATAGGGCGGCTCATATGATCTGAAATTCCTGGATCTGTTTCAGAGCATTGGGCCTGATGATCCAAGAGTTTGGAACTGGGTTTGCATTCCGAGCTGTGTTCTGATCTGGCTTCTGAAGCAGGCCAGCCTGGACTGGCTCCCCCAGTCTGGAAATTACTGGCCAGGCTCTAATTTTGGGAATTGCCATTTTCCCAATTTTTGAACATGGCTTGCCTGAGGAGTGGATGGCCTCAGGGCTCTCTCCATGCCCCCTGATGTGAGCCATCTCCCTGCAGACCCCTTCTATCAATCTTACCAGGATTGTAGAGGGGGAAAGGGGTGGGAGTGTAAATGGGATGGCTTTGGGTAGGAAAGCCGTCACTGAGCACTCATCTATCACATGGGCGAGGTCGCCCAGCTGTGACAGAGGGTCCACTGGAGCCTTGGGGCCCCTCTTCATCCGGAAGGGGTGCTGAACCCTATCCAGTTGCAAGGGCTGGTCCCCAAGACTTACACTACTGCTCTGAGCTTACCTTCACTGGGAACCAACCTACCACTGACCTCACAACATCTTCTATCTGGGATGCAATACTACCACCCTCCCCTCAACCTGATGCTGCAGTGGCTTCCACATCAGCAAATCAGGCTTCACCTCAGCCTAGAACCACAAATGCCCCAGCAATCAGGAAGTGGCTTGGAAAATGTTTAATCCCAATCTTCCTCCAATTTGCCAGCTAAGCCTCTGTCAGGTAAACAGCAAGTAAGAATTAGACTGGCCTGACAGCTCAGATGCAAGAGCACCCAAACGGCAAACCAGAATGCCAAAGGCACTGCTCCTGATTTGATGGATATGAAACTGAGGAAGAATCTCACCAAGAACTGCCAGTGAGCCAGAATCTCATATAGACACATAATAAAATACCAGATGAGTACAGCCGTTAACCCTGAGGGGTGCGTGAGGGTTGGCAGAAAAGGCAGTTTATTTTTTGGCGTGAAAAGAAAGTTTTTTTGATAAGGTTTTTAATAGGGAATTGGGAAAGAAAAATCAATTAACAATTTTCTCAGTGCAATGTGACTGATTAAATAGTGGTCAATTTAGAGGGGAAACAAGCTGTGATTGGGTCCCAAAAAGGTTGATCTAACTGGCGAATTGTTTGGAATGGGGAACAGATAATTTAACTGGAAACTGACATCAAAGAATTTGGCAGCAGGCTGAGTCACTGTCAGTTTGACCTCATTTGTCCAAACTGAGGCTCAGATACATTTCTGACAGTTGGTGCGACGGCGTTTGGTCTGACAAGCAGCGGGAATTCCCAAGGCCACCTCACATAGGGGTGGACCCATTTGGTTGGGAACAGGTTTGGGATGCCCAACCTGCCCATGCCCGGTCGCTGGGCCATTCATTCAGTCAGAGGGGTTGCATTGGGTGCAACACCTGATTTGCCAGCAGGGAGCTTTGAACCCTCATTGATGGTGTCTGATGCTGTTGCCTGCCCATCAGGGATGATCCTCAATGATTTTGAGGGGTGGTTGATTCTTTTGATCATAGCGTTAGCTGAATCAAAACTGTTGGGCATTCCAGCTGATGGGGCAGTCTTCATCCCTTCCCGACTACATGGAATCTAACTATTGTACTGACTCCCACTCAATTTTGGGTTGATCAATTTCATTTCAGCAATCTCAGCGCATATTTTTCTGATTAACTGTAGCATTTCTGCTGAGGTGAGCGTGGGCACTGGGGGAGGAATTTGAAGTGGAAGAGCTGTTACCCAGCACTCGTCTACCATGTGGGCGAGGTCGCCCTGGGTAATGAGGGATACAGCCACCCTCTTTGATACCTTCTTACTCATGAATGGACAAAGGGCCCAATCAACAGCCAGGGGACTTTCCCTGGGACTTACATTACCCTTACATTTTTCCAAAGGAAGGGCACCACACTGGGGAATTACACGAGGGCCACATTTTTGTGCGCCTTAAGTAACTTGATCACCATTACCATCACGGTTTTTTGGGGAGGGCGGGGAGCATTGGGGTGGGATTTGTGAAATGCTTCGACCAGGTCCATACTGTTTTCACAATTGCGCGCCTTGACCCAACTGTTCTCATAGGCTGGATAACCTTTCCAAGCCATGAGATATTGAATGGACCATCGGGACTTGCAGGATGCCAGAATATTCTCCACCTTGGCCTCTTCCACATCATCAATGATGATTGGTTCAGGTTCTGTGGGAACCATACCCTCAAAAGGTGACAGCTGGGAAATGTGGAAGATGGGATGCTGCTTCCAGTGAGCTGGGAGCTTCAACTGGAACGCACCATTACCCAAGACCTCTTCTACCAAATGGGGACCCAAATATTTACTTGAAAATTTATGGGAAGGAGCTTGAATTCATAAATGGCAGGTATCAAGCATAACATAGGATCCCACTGTTATATTGTGACCCAGGAGCCACTTATGATCTGCAAACTGCTTGTAGTCATCAATTGCTTTGGTGAGGTGTTCCCACACCAAGGATTTAGTTGACCTAATATTTCAGCATGATCTGTGGAAGCTTGGACCTCAGGCCGCAAGCAAAGCCTGACTAAAAACAAAGGATTATAACCCAACGTCACTCCATAGGGTGAAAACCCCATAGATGTGTGCATTCCATTTTAATGTGCAAATTGAGCGAGGGGAAGGTCATTGGCCCAGGTGTCCTGTGCAGCTGTAACATAGCAACGCAGGTACTGTTTGAGGACTTGGTTAACTCGCTCAGTCTATACATCAGACTGGGGATGGTATGCTGTGGAATGGCAGGGGGATATTTTGAAGATAGCTAGGAGTTCAATCCAAAACTGCGCTGTGAACTGTGAACCACGGTCACTGATGATCTCCTGTGGAATACCAAGTATTGAGAACACATAATACAAAAATGTGGGCAATCTCCTCTGACATAATCACAGAATTGCAAGGAATAAAGAGGGAAAATTTAGTGAAACGATCCACCACCACCATCACCGCTGTGAACCCATTAGAGCAGGGGAGTTTGATGATAAAGTCCACGGACACTGACGTCCATGGGCCCTCCACCTGCTGTAAGGGGTGTAAAAGCCCGTTTCTACCAGAGCGGTCTGACTTAGCCCAAGCACAAGTAAACAGTCGGTGATCCAGGCTGGAACTTCTTTTGTCAAACCTGCCCAATTATAGGTCCATTTGATCAAGTCAATGAATTTCTTATTACCGGGATGACTGACCATGG
This sequence comes from Massospora cicadina, assembly GCA_022478985.1. Classification (NCBI taxonomy): domain Eukaryota; kingdom Fungi; phylum Entomophthoromycota; class Entomophthoromycetes; order Entomophthorales; family Entomophthoraceae; genus Massospora; species Massospora cicadina. The sequence continues at coordinate 38,906 of JAKSZP010017609.1, forward strand.
GGGATTGTGATGTGCGCGGAATACCTCCATTCTGAAGGAGGGAGGAACCCAAACGCATGACCAAAAATAAATTAGGCCCTCCTCCAATGAGTATAAGAAGTGTTTATGCTTCTGGTGAGATAACTGCTTGACCAGCTCCACGCCCTCAGGGCAGGCCATTTGACTGGCTAAGACCTGAGCAACTAATGGAGCATCAGGGGTCAGAGTGATGGAAGAAACAACAGGGGGGACAATTGACAGGATTTGGGTGGCAGGAATCATGGTAATGAGATACACTTTCTCCAGATCCGTGGAACAGTGGGTGGGGCTGCAGCTGAGAAAACTGGGAAGAACATTGAGCGCACCTTTTAAAAATTCATATTTTAAATTATAACTACACAAATCCCAATAAGTTTGGGCTTGCCAATGTGCCAATTTTTGGGGTTAACAAAAGTACAAGAAAGCCTGGTGGTCCATGCGGACCATTAACTCATGTTGAGCACCCTGTAATAGATACCTCCAATGAGTTAATGCCCATGCAATGGCTGCCAACCCCTTGTCATAAATGGCCCAGGATTGCTCCGTAGAGGTGAACTTTCAGGAAAAGTAGGCGACTGGGTGTTCCAAGCCATCGTGCTCCTGGAGCAACACCACCCCCACAGCAACTGATGAGGCGTCACATGCCACAATATACGGCTTGGTGGGATTGGCGTGTTTCAAAATGGGAGGGGACACGAATACCTCCTTGATCAATTTGAATGCCTGTTGGCATTTGGGCGTCCAGAGAAACGGTACATTTTTTCCTGTAAGAGGATGGAGTGGGGCAGCAAGCTGGGAAAGTTCTGGGGAAAATTTTTCAAGAAAATGATGGTTCCCAAGAAACTCCATAGTTGTTTCTGGGTAGTTGGGGTTGGCCATTCCCAGATGGCATCCAACTTATTGGGAGGGATTGCATAACCATCTTTAAGGATGAGGTTCCCAAGGAAGGTAACCTCCTCCTTATAGAACTCACACTTGGAAGGCTTGATGAACAAGCCTGCCTTATGCAATGCGGCCACAATTGCTTCCAAGTCAGTTGCGTGTTGTTTGGGAGTTGGGGGAGTGAACCAGAATATCATCAATATATGCAACTGCGCAGGTAAACTATAGGTCACCCAGTACATTGTTAATCATGCATTGAAATGTAGCGGGAGCATTCTTCAGCCTAAAGGGCATTACGCGGAATTGGAAAATGCCTCACTTTGTCTGGATTGCTGTTAGCCATTCTTGCCCTTCCATTACCTGAATCTGGTTAAATGCATTGACAAGATCCAGCTTGGAAAACACCCAAGATTTGGAAATTTCTTGGCTTATCATCTGTTCTAAAGGCAGGGGATAGGGATAAAAAACCGTGATTTTATTTAAGTGTCCATAGTCCACGCAGGGACGGAGGGAACCATCAGCTTTTTTGGCAAAGACAATGGGAGATGTGACTGGTGATGTCTCCTTGAACAACCACCCTTTTTTTTAAAATATCTTCCAACCAAATGTTGAGCGCAGCCTCTTCCTCTGCTGTGTGGGGATACAATGGGCAGTTGATGTTCACCAACTCCACCATTTTATGAAATCCACAGTCAAATCTGGTGTGAGGAGGCAGACAATCCACCTTCTCAGAATCAAAGATGCTTTGATAGCGCATTAAACTTTCTGATAAATTGGATGGTATACCTATAGGAGAGACGAGGGATGTGATAGAACTGTGACCTTGAGATTTCTTAAGAGTGTCAATTAGTGGAAATTCACCCTCCAGTTGATCATTAACAAATGACAGCATATTTGACTCCAGGTGGATCTTGACATGTTGCTGGCGCCAACAACCCACTCCTAAGATCACTGGAAACACCAAGTTTGGCATAGCAGAAAATAAGTCGCAGAAGCTGAACTGGTGTATTGAAAATGTGACTAGTTGTCAAACCAGGTATAAGGTTTGGGAGGCTGAAAACGCAACCATCACTGAAGGACCTGCATCCAGGTCAAGTTCCAATTTCTGGGCCAGTTCTACACTTATAAAATTACCCGCAGCTTCAGTGTCCACCAGGGCCTCAAAGGAGACGTGATGAGGCCCAGCACTAATAATCATGGGCAATAAGAAGTAAGCAAAGTTCTCTTTATTGGTAGTTGTGGAAGAATCCAGTGATACCAAAGAGATGGTAGTGGGGTCAGGGGAAACTGCTAGGCTCTTATGGGTGTAAACCCGTTGCAATTCAGGATATAAGATCCTACTGACATGAGCAGAATAGCTGCAGCAACTATGGGGTATGAATTTAAAGTTTTGAGTGAAATTGGCTTATTGTGGACAGGGAAAATCTTCTTCACAACCTGGTTCAGTTGAAAAGGAGGGGCTATTGCTGTGCCAATATCTGTGAGAGAGACAAAAATGGTTAAAAATAATGGTTGGTCAATTATGTCAGGCAAACAGAAAGTAAGAATTAGACTGGCCTGCCAGCCCAGATGCCAGAGCACCCCAAACAGCAAACCAGAATGCCAAAGGCACTGCTGATGGTTTAACAGATATGTAACTGAGAAAAAATCTCACCAAGGACTGCCAGTGAGCCAGAATCTCATATAGGCATATAATAAAATACCAGATGAGTATGGCTGTTAACCCTGAGGGGTGCATGAGGGTTAGCAGAAAAGGCAGTTTATTTTTTGGCATAAAAACAAAGTTTTTTTGAAAAGGATTTTTTATAGAGAATTTGGAAAGAAAAATCAACCAACAGTTTTCTCAGTGCAATGTGACTGAGTAAATAGTGGTCAATTTAGAGGGGAAACAAGCTGGGATCAGGTCTTACAAGTTTGGCCTAACTGGTGAATTGTTTGGGAATGGGGAACAGATAATTTAACTGGAAACTGATATCAAAGAATTTGGTGGCAGTCCAAGTCACTGTCAGTTTGACCTCAAATTTCCAAACTGAGGCTCAGATACATTTCTGACAGTTGGTGCAACAGCGTTTGGTCTGATAAGCAGCGGGAATTCCCAAGGCCACCCCACATAGGGGTGGACCCATTTGGTTGGGAACAGGTTTGGGATGCCCAACCTGCCCATGCCAGTTGCTGGGCCACTTGTTAGGTCAGAGGGGTTGCATTGGGCACAATGACCAATTTTCCAGCAGGGAGCTTTGAACTCTTGTCAATGGTGCCCAATACTGTTGCCTGCCTGTTGGGGATGATCCCTGACAATTTTGAGGGGGGTTGATTCTTTCTATCATAGCATTAGCAAATTGAAACTGTTGGGCATTCTGGCCAATGGGGCAGTCTTCATCCCTTTCCAACTACATGGAATCCAACTATTGGACTGACTCCCACTCAATTTTGGGTTGATCAATTTCATTTCAGCAATCTCAGTGCAGATTTTCCTGATTAACTATACCAGTTCTGCCAAGGTGAGCATAGGTACCAGAGGAGGAATTCAAAGTGGAAGAGCTGTTACCCAGCACTTGTCTACCAGTGGGTGAGGTTACCCTGGGTAATGAGGGGTACAGCCACCCTCTTTGATACCTTCTTACTTGGGAATGGGAAAAGGGCCCAATCAACAGCAAGGGGACATTCCCCAGGACTTATAACCTAATCTTATGCTGATGCCCCAATTCAGTTCTATCAAAACCCTTAGGTCTTATTGGCTGATAATAATGAATTGGGTATTTTTATTAAGCTATCCAATCTCCACCTCAGTCAGTTTTTACACACTAAATACATTGCCCAATATCATTCATTTCTATGCCCCCAGACAAATGACATTCCATTCTGAAGTGACTACCAGTTTGCTGTTGAAGCAGCTGCCTTGCCCAACTGTTGCCCCTCTACAAAGTGTCACCAAGCCACTGGTGATGCTTGCAGGGGGTATCCCTTCTCCCATTATTTTATCAATCTTAGCCCCTCTGGGAAAGCACAACCTTCTCAAATATTACAATACAGCTAATAATGCAATCCAGAATGTTACAGCAGTAGCACGGAATCCAAAATTCAAGATTACTTGTACCAATATTGCCACCTTCACCAAGCTCCCTGACGCCCATATCAAACCAAGGAAGCCTTGCTATCTATATTGGCAACCTTATCCATACAGGCCTGATGTACAGTATTCCACCCTGGGGTAATATTGAACCCCATACCACCAACACCCCTGCACACTTGCTATCCACCTTAGCGTGTACTTTGTTCTAGGATGTTGAAGACGCTGCCAGGATGAATTTTCAATCATTTTATGGTTGGATAAGCTCTTCATCGCTTTCCTACCTGGCTGGTAGTAACTTTTGTTGCTATTTTGTTTTGAATTGCTCATTTTTTGGGCATTTCAGTTTTTTAGTTGGTGTTTTTTGCTCTTTGAACAATCGATAAAGTCCATCCCCTGGTCGGCTTACCTCAGATAAACTTATTTGTGACAGCGTGTTTTACTATGTATTTATATAACTCGAATTTTATAAAATAAAGAGATAAACCCATGTACAAAAAATTTCTTAAAGCAAGTAAGGAATGTAGCGAACAAAGTAAAAACTAGGCTGCAATAGTTAACTGATTATAAGCTGTTATCTTTAAAACCACTCACCAAGGATGTAAAATATGGCTTTACCGAGCATACTATATATTTGTAATTATATGGAAGTATCAGATTGTTTAATAAATAATTTATTGAGCAATTATTGCTCTTTTTTCATCCTAATCTCTATTTTAAAAATGCGCGACCTGAGACGACATACTCGAGGTACTGTCGCTCATTTAGCCGTTTAATTCATGCCAAAAGGCGTTTTGTAGAAAAAATTAGCTTGATACAAACCAACTTTGAGGTATAAAACTGCTGCAAAATCTTTAAGTTTGGTAAACAGGTTAAAAGATTTCGGTAAAGTAAAATTTTAATGTAGAAGATATAAAATGCGAATCTTGCTTTATACTTAAAAAACTAACATTTTACTATTTTAAGGTAAGATGTTGAAAGAATACCAATAATTGTTAAAGCGAGAAAATAGAAGCCATACAATTTCACCATATAAAAAGGAATCTAAAATCACTCAATAGATTCACAGAATATTGCACGAACAAGGGTCAGGTAAAGAAACATAAGGTCCATGGAATATCTTATATAAAAGAAGAGGCAAAAAATAAAGTAGATGGTGATACTATAACTCATCAAAACCCGAGAATTGTAATTAGTTAATAAAATATTTAACCTGAGCCTATTAACCACCAGCAAATGCAAGTTCAGCATGTCAAGATTATATTTAAAAGGGTTGGCATGATTAACAAAAACAAAAATCTAGCTGGGTACTTTAAAGGTTTATTAAAAGCGGCAATCTATAAAGTGCCTTTAGCCGGTTCAGCGTCCTCACATTCAAGTACTTCAGGTTCAGCAGCTATCTCAGAATTATCTTCTTCAATAAAAGGGGTTTCGGCGTTCACTTTAGCGGGCTCGAAGTTCTTTTGGTAGGTGTATCAGCAAACTTTTTAGGTAAAGCTTCTTTTACTAAAAGCACACGATCTTCGCAGGGAAGACCATTTAACTTAGCAACAGCTGCTTCAACCTTCTCTGATTTGATAGTAATGAAAGCAAATCCTTTATGATACCCATCGTCATCAACGGGATAATATATGTCAAAAACGGGACCAAATGGCGCAATTATGGCATGAAGTTCAGTTTTTCTGACGACAGTAGGAATATTTTTGATAAACAGAGACTTTGTGGACGCATTGCGGAGAAAGGAGAGGGCTGGATTAGATGCAGCATTACGAGTTACTTTGAAAATTGTTGATAAAGTCTTGAACATCTTAGTGAAAGGTAAAAGTATTGTCTGCGATTGAGAACGACAAACTTATCGCTTTAAAAAATTTCCCCAAAGTTTGACCAAGTCAACCAAAAAAATCTAAAAACAATTTGAGTAGCTCTGACGTCACAACCTATTGTATCAAGCACCCGTTTTAGCTTGAGTTTGAACTTGAAAATTTTTTTATAAATTAATTCAATTCCTTAGCTGGACAACTTAAACCAATTTTTAACCGACTTTGAAAAAGGAGGTTATCAATTCGACTTGTATGTTTTTTTCTTTTTTTCTGTTTGTTCGCGCATAACTCTGAAAATACTAGACCAATTTGGATGATCTTCAAAAATAGAGGATGCTCCAACATAGGTCCCATTTTACTTTTGTAAGTATTGGTCAAGTATCTGCCTATTAATTTAGTAAGTAAAAAATGGGCTCGGAAGCGATGGATACTTGTGGGATTAATACAACTCCGGATAAACTTAATTCCGGCATCGGTGAAGCGATAGCTTCGAAGCACTTTTATAAATACCTCCTCAAGCATAATTGGCTCAGCTTTTGGCCCTAATCTTAAATTTTATAAAGATCGGTTGTTCGAATCCTAGCGCAATCACTTATGATATATGTCCTATTGCTGGAGGGTACGTCCAAAATTCAGGCAGTATGAGATCATACCGGATGAGCTTAAATCATTATAGATGGCTATCATTTTTGTATAATTTGACCAATAAACTCATCTAAATTTAATAAATTGAATTATTTTAGATAGCGATCAATAAATTTACCTTAGATTGACTAATAAAAGCAACCAAATCTAATAAAATGAATTTCTCTAGATGGCGATCAGTAAATTAATATAATTTGACCAATAAAATCAACTAAATTTAATAAAATAATTATTAATATATTTGTTTATAAGATACTATATATAATATATATACAATGAGTTTTAATTTTATAGAGAATAGTAAGGGGTCAAAAAGGATATATAAAGATAGTAATATTTAATAAAAGTAGGAAAAAGAGCCACTTTTAAAAATGCACTAATTTTTTGGGGGAAAAGAACTGGGGCAAAGGTTTTTTTGGGAAAAAGAACCTCCTTTAAAAAAGCTCTAAAAAGTATGAAATAATTGAGAAATTATGCCACCTCAATAAAACCCTTTTTGAAGTCAGCGCCATATTTTAACTGACTTGTAATAGGCATTTATAATATATATACTCAGCATTGTATATTCTAAGTTGCTTATAGTTTACATTTGGACCCAATCCAGATATAAGATATAAATTTTATTTGTGAGCAAAATTCTCTAAGTCAGGTTGGAAGATGGTGCCAACTTTAAAAAGGGTTTTATTGAAGAGGCATAATTTCTCAATTATTTCATAATTTTTTAGAGCTTTTTTTAAAGGAGTTTCTTTTTTCTCAAAAAGTTTTTTAAAGTAAACGAGGTGGGTCAACCTTGGGACAAATAAACCACGCCGAGTTTTTTAGCCTGTGTTGGTTTCGAACTTGTTTCAATCAACCTGCCCCAGAATGGAGCAGAAACACCCCACTATGCTACCACTCCTCAAACCCCTAGACATTTTAATGTGGAATAAAAAGTAATTTTAAAAAAAATTGCTTTAATTTAAGAAAAAAATAAAGGTAAAAAATTAAAGAGTAAAAAACAAAAAATTAAAAAAAGTCACACTAAAAAGTAAGTAGAATTTATTTGCTAAATAATTACTTTAATTTTTTTATTCATGTATGACTGCTTGAAAAGCAAGGCATGTATGTTTATTTATAATATGCATTCAAAGTATTACATATATCTACAATGTATAGATTGTAATACAATATGTTGTACATGTTATACAGCCATACAACATCCCTTGCTGCAACATATATATATATATATATCTTTGTGGTTACATATAGTTTTAAATTGTACTTATATACAATCATGCATACAATCATATAAAGTGTGCACACCTTGCTTTTTTGCAGTCATACATAAATAAAAAATAAAGTAATTATTAAGTAAAGAAATTTGACTTACTTTTTAATTTAACTTTTTTATTTGATTTTTGATTTTTTTACTTTTTTTTTTTAAGAAAAGCAAGCTTTTCTTTTTTTAATTTTTTTTTAATTTTCTACTTTTAAGTCATCAAGGGTGGTTAGCCGAGCGGGTAAAACTGCTTCCACCCCTAGTGCAGGTTTTTAGTTCGAAACCTGTATTGGCTAGAAAAATTCTCGGTGTGGTATATTTGTCCCAAGGTCGCCCACCTCAAATAATTTTTTACTTTTAAGTCATACTTTTCTTAGATTGTTATAATATATTATATATATTTAGTTAATAACTTTATGCAATATACTAAGTATTATTATTATATGGTAAAATATTTATTATTATTATCATTATATTTATATCTTACATTATTATTATAATAATATCATACAATACATAAGTTTAATTAGTAAACTCCCATGCCAATTTTTTATCATTTTTTATTTTATTTACTTTAATTTTATACTTATACATCCTCAATTTCTACCCCTAATGTGAAATATTCACAAACTAGCTATCAGATTTGTCACCTATGACCTCAAAACCCCTGCATAGTCATTTTGCAGATTTTAATTTTCACCCTCTTCACCTTTAATTTACACTCTTAATGTGCCCCTACAAAGGGTATATTTGCAAAATACTGTAGAATATTGTATTGTCATCTGACCTTAGTAACTGTGCAAAATTTATATCATTATCTTATATCAGGAAGTGTATTAAATAAAGATGCAAGATTCCAACACAAACAATATTGTGAGTTAAAGAAAAGAAAGTAATGAATAAAATTATTAAACCCATAAAAGGCTTTAGCACATTAGTTTTCCCAAATGATTTAGTCTTTTAGTTGGTTTTTAAAATTAAATACTCAATGAAGTGTATAAAGTGTAGGGGTCTTGGCTCCAGCTATTAAGCTGGAGAAAGGCATGCAACCCTTTGGAAATAAAAAGGTCCAAACCCTAGGGCCCTGCCACTTACCCAAATCTCTGATCTGATGCATACCTTAGATGCAAGATGGGTGGCTGCTGCCCCTCCTTGTTTGCTACGTGCCTAATCCACACTTCCCCCAACACAAACCCATCCTAGTGTCAAAATCTGCAAGTTTTTATTTTAAAGTTAAACAACTTTGTGAACACTTTAAAAGAATTTGAAAGCCCCACATCACAGTCACCATTCCTTGTCCCCAACTGGTAGTTTAACCAAAAGTCAATATAAAAGGGGAAAACTTATCTAGAAGATGAAAATCAAGCAAAAAGTTGAAAAGAAAGGGCTGAAAAAGAGCTAAAACTCAACACACCATTCCAAAATCAAGAATGTGAATTCAGATATTTGGAAGTTAGGAATTATCCCAAGAATAGCTTGAAAACCTCAGTTGATACTATTGAGGTGAAATCAAGAATATAATCTGGTAATTAGCAGATTTGTAAGTGGAAATTGTTTCCCCCTATTACAATTCAGCTTTGTAGCTCTTCTCCACCCTTTTCCTCATATAACCTAGCACCCTGCTAATGGTAGGGTGTTGGGTTAATTATTTTATTATTTCCTATAATATTTTTTATTAATTTTTATTTGAAAACTGTCTAAATTTGTCATTTTTATATAAAATGGCATATGAGCAATAACCCACTGGGTTGGAGCCTATCCAACTCCTCTTCCAACGCGCCACCAAGTGTTCCTTGAAACCCGTGGTGCCTTGTGGACCTTTTCTGGCCTTGTGGGTTTTGGCATACCCATAAATGAAGTAAAATCTTTCCATTGCACGCTGGGTTTCTAACATTCTAACCAAACCTAATAATATAAAGGTGCAGTTGTTAGTTCAAGCCCTTTTGGATTTGAATTACTCTGCCACTAACCAAAGTTTACTTCCCTCTCAAGTGTGCTCTTTAGCTGTTTTCAGCAGTATACTTTTGTTGCAAGTATGCAGCAAGTCCTATTAGCTTGGGTGGCACAACCCACACTCCCTCCATCACCCTCATCTCACTGTTGTAACATGTGGGCTTGTGCCAATATTCCACAAAGAAATTGGGTAGTAAGAGCAAAGTTGCTTACCAAACTAGGGACAAGCCAGCAGAAGCCCATCCCTGAACCCTCCTGCCATGCCTCATCATTGCCACATATTCCTGCGCCACTGTTCTCATGACGCTGCACATCAACAGCAGGGTCTGGCTCCATGAGAGGACTGAGAATGACGCCAACGCCACGCCAAGCTCACTAGTTGAGCTCATCACTTCAATACAATAATATAAAAAAATAAAAATATTTGAGGTGTGTTGACCTTGGGACAAATATACCACACTGAAAATTTTTCTAGCCAGTACAGAAATTGAACTCAAAACCTGCACTAGGGTGGAAGCAGTTTTACCTGCCAGTCTAACCACCCTTTCAATACAATAATATAATTTTAATAAAATAAGATTTATAATGGCAAGCAATTTATTGAAATTCCTGATTCTTCTTAGAAGACACAACTGGCCATTCAGGTCCCAACAATCCCCTAATAATTATCACCCTGCTAGTCTTGTAATAAGCTCCCTCTCCTATACTAGGCTCTCTCAAAAACTGTCCAATAAATTGCTCACAAAGTCTTCTCATCCCACCAGATCATCATCCACGCCATTTGTAACCATGACGTCATATTCTCTCAGATGCATCTCAGTCTTGGAACATCAAATCTCTCACCCTCAATCCCACAACTCCCCATCTGACTCACCACCAAATCCAACTTCCTCAAATCATCCTCTGACACTTCTTTATTTGGGGCCCTTCCTATTGAAGCATTGTGTGGATCAAGTGCAGCCTGATCCATTTCAACTGTAACCAGCCAGAGTTTGTGGATCCCCCTAGTTTGCTCATGTTAGGCCACAACCAGGTGGTGGAACAGGGCAACAGGGGAGAAACAAGCAAAAGAGGGGTGAATGTTTCTGAGAAGGGGGTGAACCCCACGCTCTTGACTACTGCACCCAATGCCCTTAAAAATGTGATGAATTGCAAGAATATATCAGTACCCACTCACAATATGGGCCTCATTTCTCACCATGAGGCCTGCACTATCCCCTCTCAGGGGTCTGAATGAGTATAATGCTTCATTTGGAATAATCCCACCATAACAAATCTCCCTTACCATATAATATTTCAAATGAACCTTTAAGCCCGCTTGCTTTCCCCATACACCCTGAATCCCCATCTCTCAGTACTGACCAAATCACAGTTATCAACCAGGTGGAGGAGCACCATCACGTAAATTCTGTTTATTAATTTTTTCTTTAAAAAATGCAGCCCTTATCTGACCCAGAAGACCCTAGGTTGGCACCTTTGTCTTATGCCTGGGCTGCTGTGCCCATTCAATTTCTCAACAGGTTCCCCCAGGTGCGCAACCCTTAAAAGTTTACAAGTTTGGTTCAACCCTTTTCTTCCTCAATGAGTGAATAAAGTGGATTGTGCTTAATTATTGCTCCCATTCAAATTTATGTAGGCCAACGGATGGTGACTGTAACTTCCTTAGTAGAACTGGTGCCACAGGAAATTATATTGACCATAAGGTGGTGAAAGCTTTTGAGCTTGTAGTCACTTCAGGTTTTCCTGTCTTTGAGGCATCGCAGGTCCCTATGCTTACTGTTAAATTTGAGAATTTCTTACTTGATAGAGAAATCCTGAATATATAATTTGGAATAAGTTTGGCTGATATATCCTCATTTTTAGCCAGTGTCTTATGGTAAATTGTCCATTTGGAAGCTCACTAGGCTTTTCTAAATTAATCTAACTCTTTTTGGTTGATCTTGGACTAAACTTTTCCCTTCAAAGTTAGGAACTTTTAATAAGGCAGGCAGAGGTAAAAGCTGAAGATTTCTGACTTAACATCTTGTCAACACTCTTTTAGAAACAGACTCTGATAAACCAGATTAAAGAGAAATAAAAAAGATATCTTTATCAAGAGAATTTATTGGATAAAATTTCATTAGGCCAGGAGCCAGTATTTATACCTTTAGGGAATCTCTTGGCCACATTTCAAGCATGCAATTCCCGCAGGTATTATTTTCCACCTCAGTTCATCTCTTGAACTGATATTACCATGACCTATTTCTAGGACTATTGGTGGCAAAATAATCTCAGAACTAGGAAGGTTTCAGGTACAAAAATTGCAACATAAATGTGCAAAATTAACCTAAGGTCATCCCAATTTGAGTTTTGTCATACAGCTGACAAGATATAGCTTCTGAAAATTTGGCATTTATTTGAAGAACATGACGTACCCCTAATCAAAATGTTGGAAGACCTTTTAGTAGCACTAGGTGCTCCCATTCTGGTGCTCTGTATGCAAGTGCTATCATGCAATTTTGAGAATTGACATACAAAATTCGCCATAGGGCGGGAAACTGATTATAATAGAATAAGGGCAATCCCATTACTGTCATTGATCCATGGGATTTTTAGAGCTATTTTCAGGGATCAATCCCAGGACAATTTTTTAAAAATATAGCAATATTATGCCCAATTAATTGGGATCTTTTTGATGAGTTTCTTAAGTAAAAGCAGCCTAAGTTGATGTGAGGATATTCAGCCTGAGTTGTTATAAGAGTCATCATCCCAAATTGATTGTTAGGGTAATTAGTCCAAGTTATTAAAAAGGTACTCAACCTGACTTGATGATTGTCAAGGGTTTTATTTTTGAGTCAACTACCAGAATCTGACATTTTCCCCCACTTGACTCATACATAAGCTCTAAAATTCCTAATTAGCCTGCATTTGATTGTCATATTCAGCTTTGGTTTTGGCCCAAATTTCTGGTAGATATAGGTCCAGATGCCTAGTCCAAAAGTTGGCCTTAATTGCCAATGGATTTAGAGTCAAAACCCCCTCCTCATCAAGAGTAAACAATAGCATTAATTAATTATGTTATATATATTCTTTTTTTTATTTTATTTTATTTTATTTATTTTATTTTATTTTATTGTCTTTTTCTTTTTCTTAATTTTGCAATGCTATTATTACATATATATTTTCTTAATCAGCAAACTTATTAAACCTTCTTAGAAATTTTGCGTGGACCTGGTTGTATATATAGCCAGTCTTAACATACTTGATTGTATATATAAATCATGATATCTTCCTAATTATTTCAAATGGGCCAACACAAATGCTATCTAACTTTTGCAATTGGCCTGATCTTTAGGCATTGCAAAATAAAACTTCATTGCTTACTTTAAAAATTAGCCAATTTGTAGCAATTTTACAAATCCTTTTCATGTCAGGCTTTTAATGCAAACATTTGTCAAAGGCTTGAGCTTGCAAATTGATTAGGGCATCCACAAGTTTCTTGACGTATTGTCATGTTTACATGACTTATAAGAAGGCACCAACTCCAAGGGCAATGCTGGGCGGAAGGAAGTCCAGAAGGCTAAATTTCAGGCCCTTCCTGACCTCAAGCACACCTTGGACCAACGCTGGGTACAAGCCAAATATGCTCAGGTTGGTACAAGTGAGGTGCCTAACGCCCAGCCCCTTGTTTCAGATCAGGCGTTAAAACGGATGAGCTATATAATGAACAATTCTGGGACAATCCAGTTAATCAAGAAACGGGGGTTCAAAACCCATTCCACTTATGAAATTATGAGCTCAAGTTAGGTACAACTTTAGTTGATCACTCAAGTGAGGTCAGTTTTGAAGTATGCTATCCTTTCAGATGGAAGCGTGCGCCTATTGTTGCACCAAGGCTTAGGACCACTTTTGACAATCCATATTTTCCCTAAGGTGATTTAATTATGTTTGTTTGAGACTAACATTTCTCATTGGTTGACTTCTTACAATAAACATTCCCTGTTATCTTAAATTTTTTATTATTATTATTCATTAGGCAAACTTGTGTGAAGACCTCTATAAGGAGGTCTCCAACAACGTGGGCCATTACATCTTATCTCAATTAACTAAAAATTTCCAGTGCACCTTTGTGTCAGCTTGATCCCCTCCATATTGAGGCACCTAAGTCTCCTAGCACCATTTTACACTTGGTCATGGATTCCCCTTTGGGGTCTACCAAGTTTTGTTATTTCTTGGTTATCTTATCCTAAATGCCACGTTGTACACCCTTGTCTTGGGTCCTTTCTGCTCTGGAACCCTACGTGGTGCCCCATTTCCCATTCTACTAATGGTTAGTTCCATTGTGGTGTGGGTGTGCATCTCGCACCACCTCTCATGGAACAAGAGAGTTACAGATACTCTCTTGACATTAATCATCCAACCTTTTTATTTTAAGTGCATCATAATTATCTATGTGGGACTTTCTTTATGTGTAGATTGAGTGCGCTGGCCGTTTTTCATAGCCACTATGATGCTCACCACAGCTTTTTAGTTAGGTTTTGTATTAGTGCATCTTGGCGTTATTCTTGCAACTACCAACTTGGAAGTGCCTGCCCTTTCTGCTTGTACCTGGTGGTCTCAGACTTTTTGTGATCCTGTTGTCACAATTCCCCATCTTTCTCCTGAGATTGCTCTGAAATTCAACAGGTCTTGGCTTCCTTCATTCTGGAAGCTTCTTTGGATAATAACCAATTGTTGAGTTCTCATCCACCCTCATGTGGGGTGGATCTGCTATATTGGCTGTCTTCAGAGGCGGCTGACTGGGTCTTCACAGTGTTCTGTGAACATCCGCTTTTGTGGAGATCATTGGAGGGTTTAGAGCATGTCTTGGAGCAACGTCATCTGGGCGTGTCATTAATCCACCCCTTCTACGAGTTCTTTTCTTTATGTCAAGCTGGTCACCTGGTGAAATTATACTTAAATGAATTTTGTGATAAAGCGCAGGCCCTACTGTTGCCTGACGTCATTAAAACGTTGTTTCTCTGATCTACCATGAACCTCCCCATGAAAAACCTCCCAATTTATCAATTGCTCCCTTCCAACTTGATCAAAATATTGAAGATCTTTGGGGAGGTTTCCCTACCCCAACCCAGAAGGGTCCAGGTAGTTTGGCCGTCATTGGTTCACCTGGGGAAGCCCCTATAAATATGGGCCCCAAAAGTCAAGCATGCCCCTCACAAATGTTGAATCTTGTTATTCTAAACCTTCGAGTTCTGCCATATTCAAAGGCAAACAGGGGTCTAGCACCATGTTTAAACTAAATGGTTTAGACAATTCTGTCACAATGACGTTACCTGCGGCTGCCCATATAAATAAAGCGACTGCAACTGGTGGTTTTCTCTTGAATAGGGCAGAGCTCTCACCAATTCCCTCCCCATTTTAGCAGAATTGGAGGGTCCAGGAGAGTCTAGACCCAAACTTAACAAAACCTAAATCAATAATAACGATTTTACTTCACACCACGTTTCTGTGATGCAGACTGAAGCATCCACCAAGGGCTTGGTGGTGATGGCCCTGGATTAAATGCCCACTTGGTCATTGGTGTGGGTATTGGGTCGTTGAAGCCCGAAAACGCGTTTTATAATGCAAATAACTTATCACAAAACAAGCCATTTATTAGCCCTTACAGCTTTGACAAAGACCTTATTACAGTATATGAAATTAGCCCTGAGGACCCCCACTTGTCCCCTACCATGATCCGCAGAACTCAGGAGGTGGAGAAAAAAACTACTTTTAAGATATGAGAATATTTATGCAATTGCAGAAGATATGGTGGGATATGTGGTCTCAGCAGTAAGAGTTTCCAATTATCTTTCTCAATTATATGACTGAAAAAAAATACTTGGGAGACATGCTTATGTCTGATGAAGAGTTCTCTGGTGGGGTGTTAACGTTTTCTGCTTTGAATAAAGACTATTCTGGATATTTTTTGTTGACTGATACCCTTTCATCCCCTATGGGGAAGATCAGCACGACTATTTTTGTGGATACTGGAGCCTCTAAGAATTTTATGGACCAAGACCTGGCTGACTTACCTTGAGCTGTGTTACTTGCCAGGTGGTATGGTTAGAGGAGGGGCTTCTCAAGGTATTCTCATGCTGAAAATCATGGGGTCAGTGGATTATCAAGTTAGCACCTATCATCTTTCCAGCCACTTCCAGGCTATCAAAAAACTCTTGTACCCCATCATTTTGTTTATAGAGTGGTGTCAAAAGTTTGATGTCAGGACTAACTTGAAAGAAAATGCCCTATCCTTATCTTTGGAGAATGGTCACAAGTTGGTGGTTCTTTTAGCTAAAGCCAACTTTCAGGGCAATTTGCCCCACTGGCACAATATTCACACTCTCAGTCTTTCCCCATTGATAAGCCCTCTGTGGAGGTTCTCCTACCTTCCTGTCTGGAGGGGTTGGAATCTTAGTTTGATGCGGCTTCAGCTAATGACCTACCAGATTATTCAGAGTTTGATTGAGAGTTCAAGCTCACTTTTCGATTTGATGCATATACCTTCCCCAATTTATCCGTTGATGGTCCAGGAGGAAGCGGCCTTAGATGTGTGGATTAAGTAGCAGTTAGCCAAAGGTTCAATTTTTCAGCGGACCTCCCCTGCATGTTCCCCACTTCTCTTTGTAGAGAAGCCAATGGTACCTTACACCCATGCGTAGATTATGGGACCTAAACAACGTCATTGTACCAGACTTACATCCCATCTTACTGAACTCTCAGATTGCACGCTATGTGGAGAAGCAGAGATTCTTCTCCAAGATGAATTGTATAAAGGCGTTTAATCAGATCTGTATCAAGAAGGGCCAGGAGTGGTTGACCGCATTATGTACCAGAAAAGGAATCTTTCAATTTCGGGTTATGCCCTTTGGCTTAAAAATGTCCCTGCTATCTTTCAACGTCATATTGATGCGGCTTTAGAGGACCTTCTGGGGGTATGTACAGTAGCTTACATGGATGATATTTGGTATTTTCCCCTGACAATGAGTCCTATTCAGTACACCTTTGGCAGATGGTTAGCGTTTGAGGGCTGAATATTACGCTGAAAATCAGTAAGCGTGAGTTCTTAAAGTCCCATGTCACCTTTCTGTGCAACGTCATTTTTGACCAAGGGCACATAATAACTCCGGACAAGGAGAAGGTGATTCATGAGTGGTTCACTCCAACTTTGGTTAAGGAATTAAGGAGCTTTTTTTTGGGGGGGGGTGTATTTCCTTAAATAGTTCAACCATGCCTTTATGAAGTTGCGGCGCCTTTGTATAAGGCAAGCAGGGCGAAAGTAATTCAATGGTCCCCAGTTTTTGATGATGCCTTCAAAGCAGTAAAGTGTACGTTGCTGTCCACTTCCACTCTTTGCCATGTTTACCTCAATAAAGAGTTCATTGTTGCTTCAGATGCCTCCAACTTCGCCATAGTGGCAGCCCTATTACAAGTAAGCGAAGATGGAATAGAGCATCCATTGGGATATTTTTCTAGGAAGATGTCTCTACCAGAGTTTAGCTATGCCATATATGATAAAGAGTTATTAGCAGTGGTAGAGGCGCCGACCTATTGGCGTCATCACTTGCATGGCTCATCCCAACCTTCTGCATACGTACAGATCACCTTGCCTTACTGTACTATTGTGCACCTCATGTCTTAACTCCACGGCAAACCTGCTGGAATGAGACCCTCTCCCAATTTGCGTTTTCATATGAGTTTACAAAGGGAAAGGAGAATGGTTTGGCGGATGCTTTGAGCCGCAACCCTGAACTAATTCTCGATCATAAGGAGGTGGAGGTGCATGATACCCATCTTATGATTCCTATGGGTAAGGTTTGTGCCTCAACTTGCCTCTCCCTTGGCCAATGGGCCTGCGCTCACTCCTCTAGGAAATGCGGAGGAATATGGTATGTTCAGAATGGTAGTTCTCTCTCAGCCTTTGTTAGCCAAATATGATATGGTCCTTGTGAAGAGCGCATTAAATTAGGAGAATATTACTAGAGGTTATCACATAAAAATGAGATGGTTGGTTTCAGGGGCGCCTATGGGTTCTGTATGGACCACTTCGCCTGTACATCATCTGGGACCATCATGACGGAATTACCGTTGGTCATCCTGGGAAGGTGAAGACTTTTGATCTTATCCGCCGCGCTTAAAATTGGAAGGGAATAGCCGCTCAGGTAGGCAGGTATTGTAAAGATTACCTAGTCTGCAACCAAATAAACTGAATAGCCAGCCTTTAGCAGGGTTGTTGGTACCAGTTTGAAAGGCTGATGGGCCTTGGACTTCCCTATCAGTTGATTTTATTACAGAATTACCTGTATCTGATGGCTATGATGCCATCATGATGGTGATGGACCGTTTTATGAAGTTCGCCCACTTTATCCTTTGAAGAACCACAGTCACCGTGGCTGAGATGGCTAGGCTTTTTGTTACTAATGTGTTCACCCTATGGGGTCCCTGAAGAAATAATTAGCGGATGGGGACCCCAGTTTAACTATGTATTTTGGGAAGAGTTGTGTAAGACTCTACAAATCCGCCCCTGCCGTTCAACTGCCTATCACCCTAATCAGATGGGCAGACTGAACAAGTTAACCAATGCCTCAAACAGTCCCTGCGATGTTACACCGCCGCAGATCATTCAGATGGTTTTCCCATCTTCCTATGGCCCAATTTAGCTATAACAACGCCCATCACGCATCAATCAAGTGTTCCCCTTTCTTCGCTAACTATAGCTTCAATTTTGCCTTTAACATGGAGCCCAGTTGTGGATCTAAGGTGGAAGTAGTGGTGGACTTTGCAAAAATGATTAAGAAAGTACACCATGAGGTGAGCACAAATTTAGATGCGGCCATGCAGGCTTACAAGGAAAATGCTGATGGTGAGAGATGAGTTGGACCAGCGTACAAGGAAGGAGATTTCGTGATGCTGGATGCTAAAAACATCCCAATAAAGCAACCATGCAAAATCTAGGATCAAAGAGGATTGGAACATACCACGTTGTCAAAAAGGTGAGCCATGCTTAATACCAGTTGGATCTCCCCATTTCGTTTCATATCTTTTCAGTGTTTCATGAAAGCAAGCTAACGTTTTTTGAGGGCCCCCTCCTGAGACTCTTGAGGCTTATATCGTGGATGGGGCGTTGGAGTAAAAAATGGAGGAGATTGTTGGCTCTCATCATGTAATAAGAAAGCTTGAGTATTGTGTATCCTGGAAGGGATTTGATGCAGCAGATTAGAACTGTTGGTTCCCAGCGCATGACTGCGCTCATGCCCAAGAGCTAATTGCAGAATTCTATGAGCATTTCCCTGAGGATACAAGATTGAAGTCCAAGCCAGCCATAGCTGCCATGAAGTTGGCCCCTGCCCATAAAAACTTTTTTGGCAAATGCCCCTGGAGGGGAGGTGGAGCCCAAAAAGGAGGAGAGGGTAATGTCATGTTTACATGACTTAATAGAAGGCACCAACCCCAAGGATAAGGCTGGGCGGCAGGAGGTCCAGAAGGTTAAGTTTCAGGCCCTTCCTGACCTCGAGCACACCTTGGACCAATGCTTGGTACAAGCCAAATATGCTCAGGTTGGTACAAGTGAGGTGCAAAACGCACAGCCCCTTGTTTAAGCTCAGGCGTTAAAACGGACGAGCCATATAATGAACAATGATGTGACAAATTTGGTTATTTTGGAATTAAGGGGTTGAAACCCGTTCCATTCATAAAATTATGAGCTTAGGTCGGTAACAACTTCATTTGATCACTTAACTGAGGTCAGATTCAAAGTATGTTACCCTATCAGATGGAAGCGTGCGCCTATTGGTGCACCAAGGCTTGGGATCAATTTTGCCAATCCATATCTTCCCTGAGGTGGTTTAATCATGTTTGAGACCAACGTTTCTCATTGGTTGACTTCTTACAATAAACATTCCACGCTATCTTATGTTTTTTTATTATGGTTCCTTGGTCAAACCTGTGTGCAGACCTCTCCAAGAAGGTCTTTAACAACGTGGGCCATTATATCTTATCTCAATTAACTAAAATTTCTGGTGCACATTTGGGTCGCCTTGGTCCCCTCCAGAATGAGGTACCTAAGTCTCCTAGCACAAATTTACACTTGGTCATGGATTTTCCTTTGGGGTCTACCCAAGTTTTGTTATTGCTTGGTTATTGTCGGGTTTTTGCCCATATTCCCAGTCAACTAGATTACTAGGGATCACTAGGGGATAATTTCCTAAAGCGAAGTGAATTAGATATCAGTTGACCCTGATTTTATAGTAACAATGTCTGGGGGATTTTAGGTAATTTGCCTGGGTCAGATCCATTTGTGATCGTTCCATATGAATGCTTAAGATCTTATTGGGCAGAGTTGCTGACAAAATAGGGGAATTCAATAGTTAATCAACTATCATGTGTACTGATTGGGATTGGTAAGGTTTCATCACCAACTAATTGAGAATTTAAAAGGTCATTTTGCAAGGCGAGTGAAGTCAGCTGCAACTAGCGAATTAATCAGTTGGTTTGTGACCTTTCTTAATGGGTAACAAGTCCCATTACCTAAGCAGGTCGCTTGCCAAATATGGTTGGTTCTCTGGGATCAAGAGGTAAACGTTAGGGACACGCTTTCCAACTCTTTCCATTTTAGGTCTTGATGAAGTCTAATGATGGAATCCTACCCAGAATGGGGAAGGCCATTGCTGATGAGACAAGGATGGGTAATTCAACAGCAACGGCTGCCGTTTCATTGAGGAGGTGCCAACTGAGGGTTGGGCGCCAAATTCCCCACTATAAATTCCCTAAAGAATCCAATAATAAAAAAGAAAGTAATTACCAGAGTATTATCTTAGTATACTTTATCAGAATCCATTTTGAGCTCTATTCTTTTAAGAAAATTATTGCTGTGTGCTCTAATTGGGAGACTTTTTAGGATGAAGAGTAAGGATCTGAGAGGGGATCCAAAGAAGAAGCTGAATCAAATCAGGGATTGCTACCAACTGTGTGTCATCAAAGAGAAACCGTAAACAGGGATCTAAGCGTGGATTGAGTTAGGTGGTACCAAGGAACAAATTTCTATAATGGACATCCTAAGTATTTTGAGAGGAAATACTGGCCAAGTGTTAGCCAAATTCTAGTACTTTACTTCAACTACACATAATAGTCTTTATAATATTATTAAATGAATATATTTCACTATCAAACAACTTGGAGAATTGCGCAACAACTAACTTGTGCAGATAATACATTTATAGGGGTTATTAGCCAAGAATATCAGAAAACCTATAAATTTTAACAGTTATCTTATCCTGTAAGCTGCGTTGTAAATCCTTGCCTTGGGTCCCTTCTGCTCTGGCACCCTATGTGGTGACCTGTTTCCCATTCTACTAATGGCTAGTTCCCAGGTGGTGTGGGTGTGCATCCCACACCACCTCTCAGGGAATGAGAAAGTTACAGATATTCTCTTGACACATATTGAGGATAGTTGTTCTTGCCAAGATCTTCTAGGACCAATTATAGTAGTGATGGTAGGGCTGGATGTCTTCCATATAATAACTGAAAAGGTGACATCCTGGTAGCTGAATGGTAGGAGATGTTGTAGGCAAACACTGTCAAACTCAGATAGGTACTCTATTCAGATGGTGTTAGAATTTAGGTTTGTTCCCACTAGTTCCCAGAGGTTAAATGTCCATGGTTATTTATTATGTGCACAAATGCGTTGATTTTCTAATAAAAATATATGGGTGATAATAGTATGGAGACAATAATCCATAGCTGAATAGATAAACTGAGTTGATAGGTGGTCCAACGTTAATCTTTGAATGTTCTACTGAATGCTGATTATGCTGACAATTAAAGACTTCTTCCCTCTTCCAGATGAACTTGATATACTCTTAGATTCAAAGGTTTTCAGCCTTGGTTCCCATAATGCTATGTTTACAGCGATCTAATACAAAGGTATGCCTCTCTTCTGATGATATCTGACCTTACCCTTTATCACACAAAAGAGTCAAATTAATTTATTATCAACTGAAGATGAATAGAATTTATAACTGATCTTATCTGCTTTATTATCATATAAATTAAGAGATTTTAGGGGAATTTGGCGCCCAACTACTCTGCTGGCACCTCAGTAAAGAAACTTCAGCCTTTGCCATTGAATTTCCCTTTAAGGTCTCTTACAGCGATGGTCTTCTCCATTAGACTAAGGATTCTGCTGTTGGACATCCCAGAAACATAAACCGGAAAGAGCAAGAAAACGTGTCCCTAACGTTTCCACTCAATCATAGTGAACCAACCACAATTGGCTAGCAACCTGCTTAGTTAATGGGACTCTTTACCCATTATAGTAGGTCGTGAACCAACTGGTTGATTTTCTAGTTGTAGGCAGTATCACTAACCTTACAACTCCTAGTTAAAGTCCCAATCAATTGGTAATTAATACTAACCATCCCAATTGGCACATCTTAGTTAATATCTTGATTAAATATTTGATGAATCAATTTTGTCAACAACTCTGCCCTACAAGATTTAAGCATTCATTCAGATTAACCTTAGCAGATATAAACTATTGAACTACCCAAAAATCTTCTGACATTATCAAACCAATATCAAAATCATCCAATATCCAAAACATTGCTAGTGGAACTTATCCCTTAGTGAACCAGAAGATTCGCTAACCTAGGAATCTGGAAATGTGGCCAAAATCCCAACACATCCCCCCTCTTGCTAGATTTCCAGAAAAAATAAGATTAGGAAAGGAGAATGCTGCCTTGGGCCAGGTAAAATACTTCCAAGTTTCCAGAAGAGCACAGCCCTTTCTGCACTCAACACTGTTCATGACAACCTTTGGCCTGCAGTTCTGTTCCTTTCTTCCTTGCTGCCACCTCCACAGAGCGTGGTCCTCATGACTCACTGTCATGCCAGCTTAGTCAGTTTTTTCATGCTGATGTTAATCCTGGAAAGCTGGGTTCCCCCTAGTCAGGGTTATATGACCCTTCATAGTTTAAAGGACCTTGGATTGGTGTCCTTGAATCATTAATCCCTCTCCTTATCCTTGGCAGATGGGGCTACCGTTGATGCATTTTATTGCGGCAAATTTTAAGAATGATTATATATTTGTTATTGTTAATTTTTTAATAATAATAATGATGATTTTTTTGATTATAGTATTCTTATATATATTTTTCTTTTTTTGAAGAGCTAATTAATCAATTAGGAACTTTCTTTCCAGTTGCAATCAAAAATTGTAACCAATTAAATTCAAGCCAGATAAAATTTGATAATCAGTAAGGGGAAATGAGTATGTGCCTAATGCCGAGTAAGGACTGGGTGAATGTGGTAAAAGGACAGGTTCAATGTTCATACTTCCTAGTTCAAAAACGCCCCAGGGACACTGGTGGCCTGGATAAAAACAAGAAAGCCGTGGTGAATATTTTTCTGGAAATCTTGGAATGGAAAACCAAATGTAACCAGTATGTCAAAACTTCCCATTCACAGCCACTGTTGTCAGTGGGATG
>JAKSZP010017610.1:0-61915 GCA_022478985.1 Massospora cicadina
GGAGTGTTCTATCTTGATATATGCGCCCATTTTTTGCTGAAATTGTAAAACTCCAGGTGCAGCGCTGTGCTCACCCTTTTTGGTGGGAGAGTGTCAACATTCCGCCGGGGCATTTTTCCCGGGGGGGTTGGGAGGGCTTCAGGCCTTTTGTGCTGGCCACTTTTGCCCAACTGGTGTTGGTGCATACAAATTTGCTCATATTTCCTGGTTAATTGTCAATCTCGGAGAAATTGCATAGAATCATGTTGCTAAAAGTGATAGTAATGGGAAAGAAAAGCATCAATGAGAAACTTTTAAGCTTCAGCTGTTTTAGTCTGTCAAGCTTCATAACAAGATCATTGCAGCAAGATAGCAAAGTGTGAGTATCCTGGATTCAATTGATACAAGTGGCAAGAGCTGTCAGCCCATGCTGCGTGCAGTTTGAAAAATGCACGTGCTGAACCAAAGCCAGTCAACTGTACCAGTCCCCACGTTTGCTTCTTTAAATATGTTTTGAGATAGCAAACTTTTTAATATGCACACCTCCTTAAAATAAAGCTTCTTTTGGGCCAGTCTGCAGCACTCATCTCCAGAAGCGTTGTATACAGCCAGTCTGCTGTGTGCCTTAATAAAAGTTGTTACCAGTGAAGGATTGAGCAGCACTAATGTCCAACTTCCATGTGGGAATGCAGGCTTTGCAGATTCTTATACTAAGTTAAATCTCTCAGAGTTGGCACAAACTTGAAGCGCCTCATGAGCCTGAGCTAACATATTTGTAGCCCTAATAAAATCATCAAGCTGAGCTTAATTATGAAACTTCTCTGATGATTACGAGATTTGATAATTTGGGCAGCATACATTGCCAATGTGCCCATTAATGGCTTTGGCCAAAGGCCTACCCTCAAAAGGAACCTCACATAGATAAATAATCTGTACAAGCTTAAAGCAAGAGAAATAGGCTGCATTTATCCTTACCATGCATCCCAAAATTCTATTTGCATAAAAAACAAAGCTCTCCTGGATATTGTTCTCATTGGACTCACATCCAAGAGAAGAAAAAAGGCTTGCCAAGAAGTTGTAGTAAAAAGCATCTCCTGTGCAAAAGCATCATCCTACAGATGAGCTAGTAAAAGCAATTCTAGTTACAAAATCTAGATCTTTAGCATAATCCTTTTTGAGATAAAACTCCTGTAACTCAATTTGGCTGATCACTTCATTGATCTCATCCAAAGTTACAAAATCACTCAAAGAGTTACTTAAGAACCCAGCATTTATAAGCTTAGTTATAGAAGCTTTAATCATCTTGGTGGAAGGGGTTCTTCACCTTTTCTATAGCTTGAAAAGCGGCTTTCCAGATCTTTGACATGAATCCAAACCACTTTTTGCATGCAAAGCAAAACTACTAGATACTGTGGCAGTCTAATAAAAATTAATCTGCTAAAAGGTTTATCTCACCTGATAGCTGTCTATACTTTTCAATACACTTACTTCTTTACCATCTAGTAGTGCTTTTCCAAAGTAAAGGTCACAAGCAGTCAAATATTAAAAAATTTATAAAGTGTAATGCTACTGATTCTTATTTAAAAGCTTCTTCATAATTCCATCCTAAGTTTATATCTAAAGTACATCTAATATTGAAAAATATATTTATTATAAATATTGACACTTATACTAATGTCATCAGCATTAAATAGTTTGATCTCTAGCTTCACCTTAAAAATTATTAACTTAATCATTCATATGCATGCAATTATAAACTGTAAGTACTAGAATTGAAAAAAAAACATAAATACACTCCCCAACTATATTATAAATTCATTCCCCTATATAGAAAACTATGCTCATGCAGCTAATGATAAACCCCTGATGCAAACAAAATTAAGGACCAAGGAGAAGCAAGCAACCTTCTAAATAAGATTATCTCTAGTTATTCACTAATTGGCATCTTTCCTTGGCAACCTGAATTTTCAAGTGCCACTCTATAAAAAACCGTTGTAAAATGAAACAAGTAAGCTGACAAGCAGAGCTCAACTAGAGTGTTAGTGACCTTCCCTAGATTATACAATGCATCTATATGTCATACTCAGGTTTACTGGCCTATATATCAAAATAAAAGTCCCAAACCTTTTACTGAGCAAATCAATTTGAAGAATAATCACAAGTTTTATAATTAATTGTGATTGGATGGGATTGGATGATAAAAATTGAAGATAAAGATTAATGTTAAACCCAAACTGTTTAAAATTTGTTTTTTTGCAGAAGTTAAAATTTTTAACTTAAGGCATTGATGTAGGTTAAGAAGAAAGAAACAAATGATTATTTAAACTGATAGGTTAAAGCTTAGATATAATAACAACCCAAGACTAAGCATTGGTGGTTAAGTTTGCTGTACTAAGCATAGTTTTCTAAATAAAATTCTAATAGGCTATTAAAATTAGCATATACTTTATTGGAGCTTATTTGATCCTGAACAATATTCAAAGCTTATTTTAAATATCCAATAGCTATAGTCACAAACCTACAGCTGGCAAATTATGTAAGGTTCTGCAAATTTTTTATATATTAAAACTAACATGTACCACAGCTTTAGCACATTTATAATTAACAGATGGTTCAATTAATTTAAATAGAATTTATAACATAGATAACCACCAAACTGCTTACCCAAAACCATTGACCGTATAAATTAACCAATTACCAACCACTTGGTAAACCCAGATTGAACCAACCAAATTAATCAAATAACAACAAAATCGCTCAACTGAAACAATATACTATTTATTTGAGGTAAGCCGACCAAGGGATAGACATACTGGGTGCTCAAAGAGCAAAATAAAATAATAAAAAACCCTAACAACTGAACTAAAATGTTGATATGAGCGTGGCAAAGTAAAACTGAATAAAATACTCCAACCAGGTGGGAAAGCGGTGAGCCGCTAACAGACCATAGGGGAGGGGGCTGGGAGGTGGCCAAAACAATATACTAATTACTATTAAAGTCACATAATCATATATAAATTTTATAACCCATATAAAAACTTTTTTATCATAAAAATTAAAAATCTGGCCTTGAGGCGCACACAGACCCCCTTTCATCCACCAATATTGGAAATTTTAAAAATCTGCATACTAAAGGTTTGCTAGCTAATGCATCACACACACTTCCTTTTATTATAGACAACTAGAGCATTAGTACCATTCCCTAGATTATGTAATGCATCTATATGTCATACCCAAGTTTAATGGCCTCTATATCAAAACAAAAGTCCCAAACCTTTTATAAATCAAATCAAATTGTAGAATAATAATATGCTTAATAATTAATTGTGACTGGAGGAGATTGATGGTAAAAAGGGCAAGATAAAGATTAATGTCAAACCCAAGGTATTTATCGACTTGCCTTCTTTTCAAAAGCTGAAATTAACTTTAGGTATTGATATAGGTTAAAAGGGGAAACAAAGGCTTATTTAAACTGATAGGTTAAAGCTTAGATATAATGTCAACCCAAGTTTGGGCTTTGACTGTTAAGCTTGCTTGCTGTTCATAGGATCAACTATGCAATCTGTGGCAAAAAGAAAAATGTGTCTGCATGTTTAAGAATTCAAATAAATCAGTTTGATAGGCTATATTCCTAAGAAACTCAGGTAATGATTGATTAATATTCTAATACTTAACTGAGTATTTCAAGTCTATAATTCGTTTTTTTACTTTTGGGGGTTCTGATTTGTTGGTAGTGCTAAATTGAGTGATTCAATAGATTCAACTAGTATAATCATAGCTAACCGTAGATGGCTAATGGTAAGTTTAGTATGAAACTAGGCCAATAAAATATCCAAGTATTGTATATGATATTATCTTAAAACAAATCGATCAAAAATGGCAAAATATGGCAAATTCTTGGGATTTTGGGAAGCCGTTTAGGCTGGTTTTTTCTTAAACTTAGTGATATAAATAAAACTAATATATAAGTTTAAAAAAAACAATATACGTCTATTTGGAATCGGTATATAGTTTTGGCTGAGCAGTTTATAAGGTTACTTAGTTGAAGCAGTTAGTATATATAGTGGCGCTATTTAAGTGCCATATTTTTTATTATTTTAGTACGTGATCCAATTTTTATATCTTTCCGATCACTTGCTCTTGCTTCTGTATCATTTTTAGCTTTATTATGAGTAAGCATGGATCCTTACACCTAACTGAAGCTCTCAAGTTAGCTTGCGTTGCATAATTTGAAAGCTACTCTAGGTTACTTTTAAGTAACCAAATGTTGTTTTTTGTTGTGAAATTGTTTTGAAAGCGGGGCTTAAAAAGCACAGTAACATTTCTGGTGGTTTTGTAAAGACGAATATTTTTACCGAAAAAGGTGAACATTTTTTAGGACGATATATAACTCGATACTTCGACAAGCCAATTTGGCGTTTATGCTCTCTCCTTTGTTGGTGTGAATCGAACTTTATACACTTGAACTTTAAGGGGGGTGAATTTGATTTAAAAACGGAGGGTTTGTTCCATTTCTCAACTTGGGCTTCGAGGCTTTATTCTAAACGGCTGCTGCTCGATCAAATGGATGGTTATCGCTTTGCTTTTCAACTTTGTTTTTTCCAGGCATACCTTTTTCACTTTGAGCTATAGCTTAATGAATTTTAGAGTACTGTTTACTTCACTATCCGTCGAAAATCTCAGGATGTAGTTTATAATTTATGCTGCACTTTTTTGAATCGCTATGTATGGTTACAAATTAATAATATGAGTTGCTTATGCAAGTTTTTTTATGTTTGGTTCATCTTTTACTGATTTATCTTAATGATGGGTTATAGTAAGCACTTTTGGCAAGTTTAGAAGATGGTAGGGGCACAAAGAGACAAACATTTTAGAGCTCTGGCGAAGGCAAAAGCATCTGAGGTGGTAAAGGGACGGGTTCCGAAAGCTCTCTCAGTGAGATGATGGGGATCATTCGATTTAGCTTGGTCTAGGCTTCACGTTAGCGCAGTCCCAGAAACGCTCCCAGGAAGGGATCCGAACTTACTGACATCACTGCGCAGGTGAATTTTTCAATCCAGCAGTATTCATCTTGTTGCCTGTGTAAGTGTTGCTTAATTCCTTATCTGATTTCAGAATCTTTACTTGGATGCTTGGGTATGGGCTTCACAGTCAAAACCTGGGTTTGTCCTGAGATCTTTTTATTATGCGACGAGCTTATCAGCCAAAACTTAAGCTTTCGGTTGTCGTTTTACATTGCTCGTATTCAAATTAAATTAAGTTATTTCATGTATTTTAAGCAGAAATTTCATCTATATCTATATATTATATGTGACATATCTCAAAAACCAATGAACCAAAAGAAACCAAATTCTATACAAATGAGAGATGAATTTTGAAAACCAGTTTAGGCTAGTTTTTTCCTGATGTTAATACAATAGATAAACCTTATACATAAGATTAAAAACGATATATCTGTTTAATCGGAATTGGTTTATTGTTTTGACTGAACAGTTTATAAGGTTTTTTTGTTAATTTATTTAGTTATGATTTTGTAAAATGTTTGGTGGTTATCTTATTTTAATTTGGTTAAATAAAATCGATTGATTAAATGGTGCTACCTAAGTTGTTTGGTAATTAGTCAGTAAATTGATTAGTTCTTTGAGTTTAACAAATGACAGATGATTAGCTTGATTTAGTTTATTGATAGGTTCTGTGTTTTCAGCTAATGGATGATTATTGGTAAGTTAAGTATCATAGTGGGTCTTGTTATTTTTACTAAATCCTCTGTTAGGGTCCAAGGGTAAAGGAGCAGTTAAAGAAATTGGGTATTAAATTTTATTAAATGATATTAGGTTGGGTTTAGGTTGACCATTTTATAGGTGGAGATTTGGTTGGCTTTCTTGCTTTGGGAAGTGGGTTGGGTTCTGGGGTGTATCTGGGAATGATCAATTCTGTTACAAAGAATATGCTATTATCTTCTTGTTCCTTAGGCAGAAGTGAAGTTCCCGATAGTTTCTATCACACTCCCCTCCTTAAACAAGGTTATAGAAAAACTTGAGGCAGCATTTTGATACAGGTGTCATAATAGTTTTCCCATTTAAGTGTGCAAGTTATGAGCCTTTGCCATTGATTTTGGTAACCTTAGATAGGCCTTGTCATTTTGGCATAAATTTTCCTGAGTGGGATTTGAGTACATTATTTCTAAGCAGGAGGACTATATCCCCTACTGAAAATGGGGTGCTTTTGTGCTGGATATTTATGCCTGTGCCATTATAACCTTCATCTGGGTATTAATTTTTTAGTCACTTGATTATGGATAGTTACAAAAAAAATTCTTCTCAATCCTTTTTGTTCACTCGTAATTGCAGTTTGAAGGGGTTAAACTTTATACCAAACAAGACTATATAAAGGGCACATTGGGTTGCACAATGTTTTTTGTCCAAGAAAACCCAAAGTATATCTGGAATTATGCAGTCCCATTCAGTGGGGTTAAATAATGTAGATCAGGATAATAATTTTATTAACATCTTGTTAAAGCGTTCAGTTTGGCCATTACAGTGTGGGTTGTAGGCTGTAGTGAGGATGTGCAAAGTTCCCAAGTTTTAGAAATTTATTAACAATATTATTATTAAAGTAGGTCACTCAGTCTGTAAAAATGTCATGGTTGAATAACTTTATAGTGGGAACAGATGCTAAAAACAAAGCTGGGTGACAGGAGGCCCAGAAGGTGAAACTTCAGGCTCTTTCTGACCTGAAACACACCTTAGATCAACGCTGGGTGCAAGCCAAGCATGCCCAGGTTGATACTAATGGGGTGCAAAATGCCCAGCCTCTGATTGGAGCCCAGGCACTAAAATGAACAATTTATGTTATGAACAAGGATGGTTCGATTTGCTTGGTTGGAGAGCAAGGGTTTGAGTCCCGCTCTAGCTATAAAATTCTAAGCTCAGGTAAAATACGGCTTCAATCAATTACTCGAGTGAAGGCACTCTCAGTGTATTTTACTAAAATGGATGGAAGCGTCTGTTTATTGGAGCGTCAAGGCTTGGGCACATTTCCACAGAACCCAAATTTCCCTGACACATTTTAAATATATTTTTGTGACCAACATTCCTTGTTAGTCAACTTTCTTTAATAAATTTAACCATTATTTTACATTTTTTTACAATGGTTCCTTGGGCAAACATGGTGGTGGACCTCTTCAGGACAGTCTCCAACTATGTGGGCCACTACCTATTATCACGTTTTCATGAATTCCAGGTGCTTTCTTGGGCCGTTTAGGTCCCCTCCAGACCAAGACACCCAAGTCTACTCACTCCAAGTTACCCTCAACTATGGACCCCCTGTTGGTGTCTACTCAAGTTGGGTGGTTTCTTACTTACCTGTTCTCATATGAGGTGCTTTACACCCTCGCCTGGGTTACCTCCTGCTCAAGCACCATTCTAGGTGCCTCATTCTCCATTCTCTTAACGGCTAGTTCCCTAGCAATGTGGGTTCACACTCCACATTACTTTGCTGGGAACAAGAGAGTTACAGACACTCTTTTGACAAAAAATGCATTGAGGAGGGCCAAATACTGTAAAGTTATATTGAAAAGAAATTCTGCAACTGTTTGAGCATCCATTTTTTCAGTGGCAATAGCTACTGGTCATTTAGAAAAATATTCTGAGGCCACTATAATATTGATTGCCAATCTCAATACTGGTGAGATGGGTCCAATGAAATCCAGCCCTCACATTTCACAAGGGTCATATGTAGTAATAGGTGAGTAACTTTAGTTATCAACATGTGATTTATTGAATATCTGACATGAATAATACATTTTTACCCACTCACAACAGTCTGCATAAGCGTTTGGCCAACAACATGAGCATCTGAGTTGTTCCCATCTGGCAACAAATCTAAAAGATCCTAATTTATCATGATTTATGTTAAGACAAAAAAGCTTTGACCAATCAGTGGAACTTGTTGTAGTTTATCTCCATTTCAGTGGTATAAGGTTCCATTAATTACTATGAAGTTTAGGAAAGTTGTTAAGAATTTTGATTTGTCCTTGATACTTAAAGAATTTTAAATGAAGTTTGAAATTACCAAGTATCCACTAGTTCAGGTTCTAGGTCAAGCGAAAATAGTGCTAACCTTTCCTTAGTATCTTTGACTGGAATTTGAGATAAGGCATTCACTAAAATGCTTTGTTTTCCTAAAGTATGGATATATTATAGCTTAATTCTATTAGTTTATAAATCTATTGGATTCACCAGCTTTATGAAGCTGGTCCATTTAAAATAGCTTGAAGTGCTAAATTGTCAACAAATATGGTAATTTTATGTCCTAGGAGATAGTAGCAAAATTTTCTAAGGGCCCATATAACTGCTATTGTTTCTTGTTCATAAGTTGAATTGTTTTCTCTCTGCTGAGGTAAATTCATTGAAATATATATTTCACTGGTTGATAAGTATGTTTTTTTCTGTGATAAGAAAGAACCTAAAGCATATTCACTTGCATCAGTAAATATATAGAATGGTTCTTCAAAGTCTTTTTTTAGTACTAGATGGTCCCAACATGGTTCTTCAAAGTCTTAATGAATCAAGATTGGGCTATCCACCAGTGTCATCTTAAGTTTTTTAAAATGCAATATCATGTTAGCTCATCCATAAAAACTTAGTTTTATTAAATAATTAAATACTTGTGTGCCAAGTCATCACACATGGGTATAAAAATGGCATAGTATTCTATGGCACCTGAAAAAGGATTAAATCAATGGAATTGAGTTCAGGTATTTTCACTGTTTAATTGCTTCCACTTTATCAGGATCAGGTGAGTGCCTTTGTGGTGAAATTATGTGAACCAATAGTTTCAGTTCTTGGTGTAAAAAGATTGATTTTTTTGTTTTGAGCGTGAACCCATGTTCCTTAAGTTGGTTTAGGCAGGTTTGGGTATCCAAAAGATGTTGGTTAAAGGAAGACAATGTTATGATGCGTGGTGGCTCCCCCTTTTGGGTTGGGCATCAATAGTGCTAAAAAAAGGAGGACAATGTTATTGTAATTTCATCAAGATATATGGTCACATATTTTGCAAGAAAATATTGGATTACAGTGTTCATTATATGCTGGAAATTTTGTGGTGCTCCTAAAATGCAAAGGGCATCACAAAAATTTAAATTGGTTATGTTTGGTCACAAAGCTTGTGTACTTGATACTGTCAGCTGCCATTCCAATTTGGAGGTAACCTGAGAGCAGGTCCAGATTTTTAAGCCATGTTTTTTCCTGAGGAGGCAAAAATATTTGTAATTAATGGTATTTGGTATGCATCATCTTCAGTTACTAGATTCAGTGAAACATAACAAACACATTAGCAAAGTTTTCCATTTTATTTGGTATTACCATACTTGAAATTGCTCAAGAATTCTTACTTGGCTAGAGCAATATGTCCTTTAGCATTTTTGAAATTGATTCATGCACAAATTCATCATAATTTGAGGTAAGCAGTAAGGTTGTCATCATATTGGTTGGGCTTTAGTAACAAAGATATAATGTTCTCCACATGATGCTATTGGTAGCTCATATGCATCTGATATTTTTAAGCATTTAAATTAGTTCAATAGGCTCATAACTTTATCTTGGCGTTAGGTTGATAAGAATTTGTTAAATCTAATCTGTGCAGTTATTGCCTCACAAAGCATCAGTTGAGGATTTGTTTCCAGATTAAGGCTATAAGTATCTTCAGTGGAGCTAAACCTTTTTTGGTGGCTATGAGTAGGTACCTGAAACTTAATAAATCTCTAATTTCTAGTATCTTAAGTGCGGGGCATCTTGATAGTACTGAAAAAGAATCTAGATCAAAAATGGCAGCATTGATGTAAATTGTATCCTAGCAATTGGTAGCTTAATATCCTTTACCATTCCCAGCGCTTTTTCTGTGGATCCATTTGCAAATGAAATTACTTCTATGCTTTCAAAAATGGATTTAATGCACATTCCTCTCAGAACTTAAAAGATATAATATTTGCATTAGCTTCTCCATCTAGTATTATATAAGTATTAATACCATGGTTAATTCCTTAGATATGTGGTGCACCATCACCTGCTCAAAAGAATTCCTTTTCATTGATTAAAATTTGGTGAAGCCGCATTGAACCCAAAAGCTGCTTGGGTTTTACTCACAGAGATGGTAATGAGCAACAGAGAGATGCCATTTTACACTCTATGGTCTTGTAATTTAATATAGACTGGGCACTGATTCCTGCTGGATTAAAATTCTTTTTTCTCTAATCTTTTTCTTTTTTTTGCTTCCTTGATTCATGTTCTTCTAGTTTTATGGGCCTTTCTATCCCATTGCTATCTACTTCAATTAATGCAGATTCTATATATTCTGTTTTATTTTCCAATACTCTCTCATCTGGTGCAACTGTAAATTGGAAGCTTGGTTCCTTCAGTTCATATGAATGGTTCAAGATGTTTGAACCTCTGATATGTTCATGCATTTTTCTATTTTGGTAAATAGAAAAAGCTTCTTAAAGTAACTTTTCTTTAGGTTTATTGCAATTGGGGTATACATGGGAAGAATGGTTCCCTTGACAGTGGTGGCATGGTTTCTTGCAATCCCAAGAGAGGTCTCATGTGTTCTTACAATTATAGCATTGTACAGATAGGTGTTGAGACTCACTGCCTTGAGTTAATAATACTGAGAGAGTTGAAATTCTCAGTTAATTGTACAGTTTGGCAGGCATGCTTGGATCCATAGGCTTCACTGGGGGGTCTGGAACTCTACGCTCAAAGATACTTCTGTTATTTGTACTATATCTTTGATGCTGATGAGCCAAAGGTATTTGCTGCCTGTACTCAAGCATAAGTATATGCATATGAACACATTACAGAGATTGCTGCATTGACATCAATGTGAAGACTCAATAGCTACACGGTGGAATGGATCATGTAAGGTTCTTAAGAACCAGTCCACTGCTTGTGATCAATTGATATAGCAAATCACTTCACTCTGAGCTTCCTTAAGGACATTCTGCGTTGCAATCCGATGGTAGCATGTCAGTAGTCCTTGAATTTATCAATAAAACCATCAATATCACCAAAGTCTTTGTGCTTTAAGTTCATCTTCTGAGAAGCAATATCAATGCCTGAGTTGTCAAATTGTTTAGTTTCTGCTTTAACAAACAAGTTCCAGCTGATGAAAGTTTGTTCCACGTCAAACCAATCTGCTGCTCCTCCATCCAAAAATCTACTGATATTTTTCTGTTTTGCCACATTATCTAGACCAATGTCTTTAGCATAGTTCTTAACTTTTCTAAGCCAACGCTGAAATTCCCAGACTAAAAAGGCTTTAGTTCACGACCCAGGAGGTGGGATAACAAGAGATCAATTAATGCATATGTAGGGTTTCACTGGGACAGTTTACCATGGTAAAATTTCGATTTTAAGTTTTGCGTGAAGACTTGAGTATCTAATTATGTTTTATCAGGATTGCCAATTATAGTAGGTCTTGTTATTTTACTACATCCTCTTTTAGGATCCAAGGGTAAAGTGGCAAATTAAAAAATTAGGTATTAAATTTTATTAAGTGATATTAGATTGGGTTTAGATTGACCATTTTATAGGTGGAGATTAGGTTGGCATTCTTGCTTTGGGAAGTGATCTGGGTTTTGGGGTATATTTTCAAATTGATCAGTTCTGTTACAAAGGATATGATATTATCTTCTTATTCCATAGGCAGAAGTGAGGTGCCTGATGGTTTCCATCACAGTAGTTATCATCATATGTTGCTAAATATATAATCTGACAAAACTTAATTTCATATAAATAGATATATAAAGATGCAATTTTGATGTTACTGAAATAAAATGGTTGACACAACATATGAGTATTAAAATAAGTGTGATAAAATTGCCGCTTTAGTATTTATACCAAATTGGAAGTCAATATCATTAAATAATAAGCATGAAAGTCTAATTAATACCAGTTTAGTATGTGGGATGTGGTACAAAATTATATAAAAAATCAATTTTAAAACTCTGTATATTTATCTGAAATTTCACATCTGAATTTGTCATCTTATAACCATCAAAACTATGTAAAAAACCCTAGTTATCTTAGCATTTTTAAAGATTATGTGTGAACTATATGTTCATCATATATCTCTCAATAAAGTTTGATATTATCGTGTTGATCAAGAGATATAGTTTGCTCACAGAAGGAGAAGATATATGGTTTTTCTCATTAGAACATAACGGTGAAGATGACCAACAAGGGAGTGATTATATACTCATACCAAGGTGAAAAAGCTCTCTTAAAGTTCTCCAGTATGTCTCAGACCATGGGTTGTAATTGGATTTACTAACCATCAAAAAATTATGTATTGATTTTATATTTCTAATAATAATTAGATAAAGGGTATGTTCAAAGTACTTTACCCCGTGGACCACATTTTAATGTAGTTGCTGAACTGTATCAAATTACTGTTGGCATCCTGGGATACATCTTTCAGATACTAGTAAATATTGTGAAAGATTAAATCTTCCCTCCCCAGAGGTGCAACTAAATTTCTTAACATTTTGATTACTAAGGCCTGTGGCCTTGCCTTTTGTATTGCTTGTTATTATTCATATTATTCTGCACCAAACTAGCATAAAAATTTTTCATTCAATAGGCTTACCATTATTCTCCTTAGTCTTTCTGTCAGCGTCTTACTTTTATAGCTGAATATACTTATTATGGATATTATCCTAAAGTTGCTGGCGTGAAGGCCATATATTTCCCCATTTATTCTATTCCCCCTAAAACCTTAGTGTTTTTCCGCTGTTCATGCACCATGGAAATGAGGGATGAGAAGAGCATATCAGCAGGGAACCATCAATGTAACGGGGATCTGTATGGGCTTAGCTGTTGGTAAAAGATGCCAGTAGAAGAAAAATAACTTGTTGGGAAGCCCTGAAGCGGAAGTTATTTGATACTACAGTATGTCTTCTCCATTATTTTTAATGAAAAATCTATTTGTGACAAATAAGTTCTTTTTTGATCTCAAGTACATGGTCTTTAAACATTCCCAAGCATTGTGTTTTTATTACCTGTGATCTGAAATACAACTCCCCTGCGCTGATCTCAACATTTGGTGCTCACTATAGGGGAAAGCACAACTTCAACCTTATATTGACTCAAGTTATGAGTATCATTAATAGTATTTCTCCTGATACTCCTGATGACTTATGGCTCTAATGCGGCTATTCCAAAGGGCCAGCATAATTTGGTCCACATACTTGTCTCCATAGTGAAAATAGATAGGCTTCTGGAAAAAGACTTGAATGGTTTATTACCTTGAAAACCCTGATTTTCCGCTCTTATAGCTACTTTGAAGGATCCTCAGTCTGCCTTGATGACCTTGATCAAAACTTGAGTAGCACAAATTTCTCCCTCTTCATTAATCAAAGGGAGATAAGCTCATTGCATACTATAGTCTGCATTTAAGGTCAAGAGATCAAGTATTTTTAACCACCTTGTCTCTGTCAACAAGAAGCTCAAAGTGGTTGAAAAAATGTTTATGGCAGAAGCCATATTTTTATAAGTTGGCTAATTGACTCTGTTGTGAGTTCACTTCTCGCTGTGCTAATTTTTAGTTCACTCTTTATTAGCATATAATGTGGAATTCAATGAGGCTTTGGTTGAACCTCTCCCTTTAAACCATACAATTTTAATTCAAGTTTTTGCTCCAGGAAATTCTGGCCCATTACTAATGTGGTGGTTACCTCTACTGAGTCACTTCCACCAGCCTCTTCCACAGCAATAATGGCTCCCTTAGCAGTCTCTTGCCATCCTATGCAGTTTTCTACATTAACTGGGCTGGCAAACTAAAGTTGTTTAATCTTGCCCCTCTGTCAGATAAATCTATGGTCTTTAGGGGTAATTGTGGCATTGGTACCCCTGCGCAATGGAGTAGCATATTCCATTTAATCTCATTCATAAAATAAAGTTGAAAGAACTGGAATTTACAATACTTTACCGTTTAATTTTAACTAAGCATATGGAGGCCTCTAAAGCCACTAAGTTGGATATGTTAATGAACTCCCTAGACTCTGTAAGTCATGACCTGATATTGCCCAAATTACAAGAAATTGTAATGACTTACTGATTTTCTAAAGAACTCCTAATGAATGTAACTGGCGTAGTATAATGGATGACAATGAGAAAGACATTATTCCATTACTTTCCTATAATAAGGAAAAGTCAGTTAGATCTTGTTTAAATTTTATTTGAGGTATGCTGACCATGGATGTACATTACTGATATTTAATGAGTAAAAGAACAAATGAAAGAATTGAATGGACAAAACCAAAAACCAACCAGAATAAAAACCAAAACCATAGTAAACTCCAACCAGGTGTGGAGCAGACTACCGCTAACCCATCATGGCAGAGGTTGAAGGGGGGTCGGGCAGCACTTCTATAGACATATTTGGCTGATTATCCACATTTGAGTTGTAGAAATGGACAAAAGCGGAGAGCCAGGATGTGGGGGCATCATCATGATGGGGGTGTAGGTGGTAGAAAACTTAGTTACCTTCCTCAAGATCAGCTTGGTAGACAACTTCAAAAAATTCCGCTACTTGGTATTCAACTTGAATGCAGGCTTTGGAAAATTCTAAAATTTGGTAAGGCTTTATCAGGTTATTTTTGCAGATGGGTCAAAATCTGCAAATTGTGCCACATGCATGACAGCATTTGTGGCTTTAGTGGCCAATTTTGTGATTTCCTCCTGTGCTGTTTTGGGGAAATCAGGGGGGAAATGACTATGTTCAGCCCCTGATGGAATTGAGAAACGGATTGGGCCACTGCTTTTTTGTAGGGTTGGGCAATGGGATGAGGCCACAGCTGCTAAGGTGAGCTGGTGGTCACTTTGGTAGGCATGGTATTGGGTTTAGGAGTGAATTGCTTAGGGGATGGGGATTTGTAAAAATCAAAATTGTAAAATTCAGCCTAAACACAATTCAATGGTCTGAGAGGTTTACTGGAGTCTTCATTGGTGACAACGTTACCTGATCAAAAATCTCAGCCAATAATTCCCATGTATCTTGGTTCACGGGAATAGTAGATGGAGATTTTGAGTGGGCAGAAGTCAAATAGGCTGCTTGGGTTTGAATGGTGGTCCAGGCCTGGTTCTGATTGGTTGGGTGAAATTGGGTGGGATAGTGTGGGTGGGTTTGGTGGAGGCCAATTTCTCACTCTGGCCCATCAAACAAGAACGTTGAGTAAGAGGGGGCAACAAAACGCCCCAATTTGGAATCCACCAAATATAGCTCAGAGGTCACACCAGAGGAAGTGGCTTGGGGGCAGGATTTTTAGAATAGTTGAGTCCAAAACAGAGATGACAAATTTGGTGACCCTTATCCACTCTAGCCTAGAAGAAATGCTTAGGCATTGCAACGATACAAACATGGGGGGAATTGTTGGGCTATGGCAGGGTGGTGGGGGATTATGGTAGCAGTGAAGTGAGGTGCATCAAGGGGCTCTGCTCCAGAAGGAACAACGAAGACAAGGTTGGGCTGCGTCCCATATGCCAGAAGCCCTGCCATTAACTGAGCATATAATAATTGAGGTGGTCAGTGAGATGAGAGGGATGCAAGGACACCACCAATGTGGTGTCTGAAGGAAAGAGAGTTTGGGCTGTAGGGATAGGAGTGTTTTT
Source organism: Massospora cicadina (assembly GCA_022478985.1). Lineage (NCBI taxonomy): Eukaryota > Fungi > Entomophthoromycota > Entomophthoromycetes > Entomophthorales > Entomophthoraceae > Massospora > Massospora cicadina. The sequence goes on from JAKSZP010017610.1 coordinate 15,648, forward strand.
GTAATTTATGGGAGTAGAAGCTGCTGCTGCAGCATCCACCTCCATATGGAAGCCAAAATCAAAATAGCCCTAAAATGGGTATAAATTGATAAAGCCAGCCAGTGCAAACACAGCTGTAGCTACTTTTATAATTTCCTTGTCAGCATATGGTGACAAACGCCCGCAGTCAACTATTAGGCAGAATCAGATGTTGGAATGAGGTAGAGAAAGAGGATGTGGGCAAGAAGGGTGGATGCGCACCAGGTGGAGTACTAAGTCCCATGGGGAAAAATGGCTCAAAGATGATGGTGGGCTATTTGACCCCGTACAAATGCGTTTGCCTTTAGGGCGGAAAACGCTAGGCGGTGGAGCACTGCTACCACACATTGGAGCAGCAGGCGGTGGATCCATAAACATTTTTTTGGGAAATGGTTGTGGCCAGACGGCAGTGAAAATTTGAATGCTTTTTTTTAATATAATTTGCTCAAAGTGAGATTGAGCAGAAAGAAATGTTGTCAGTTAGATCTTATTTTGGTCGTTTTATTAGAAGATGCTAGTTTTATATGGAGCAAGGTGATAAACAACTTTAACGCTCAGATTGCAATTAATCATGCCTGCAAGCCATATAAAGAATTGCATCAGGTTCTAATCCCTGTTTTGACTGAGAAGAATAACATAACTCATGTTAAATTGTCTCCTACGCTTAGCAGCCACTTTTAAGGCACCTAAATCAAGTCTTCAGGTGCTTTTTAACCCTTCCAATAAGGGCATCCCCCCAAGGTAGGATTAGCTTAGCATTATGGCCCTTGTGTTAGTAGGCCTGATATTATCAGATTTGTTGTTTTTGAAGAAACTTGGGGCATTATTTAACTGTTGCCCTAGTCTGGGATTTAGGAACAAGGTTCATTTTGTGAACCTTGAAAATAAGGATAACTTGGAAAAGACAGGTTGAGTAGAACCATTATTATCTACCTACACCCTCTCCAAAAATTCTCAGGTCCACAAAATACCTGGAAATATAGATATCAAGCATTTGTCCAACAAGGTCTTCTTATCTTCTACGTTGCACCAATTAATAGCAGATAATATGCTAGCTGTTGAAAACTGCCCCCAAAATAATGCAAGGTCAAGTTGGCACTGGAAGAAGTAATAAAGACTTATGATACACATATGGAACAGCAAGAGCATATGGTCACATCTGGTGATATCCCCGATTTAAACAGAGTCCAGGTGGCCATACCTTTTTATACTTTATAAGACTTAAGCCCACTTTTATGTGCTGAACTACAATCCTTTTTAGAGAAAATAGAAGCTATAGATGTTTTCACAGTTAATATGGCTGATGCATATGTTGCTTAATGCATATACATTGTTATTACTACTAATAAACTCAAAGTAATAGCTATTTTGGACAGTGGGGCACTGATTAACATTGTTCCCACTAAATTAGTGAAGAAACTTGGTCTGGCACCAGATATTAATCATTGCAAAGTTTATAGTATTACAGGGCCCCAGATGATTACCTCACTAGGAGTATATAATGTACTGCCATTGAGGTTTGGTTCACTAGTTTCATTAGGTCCAGTTATAGTGTACTCAGTCAAGGTTATGACTTCCTTTTAGAACCATTTTTATGAGTACTTAAGGGTTAAGGCTGATTTTAAAGGAGATACTTTGGAAATACATGTACAACCCATTTTGCTTTACTACAAATGTGAACAAGGGGGCTCTGCGCCTTGAAAACAGGATGGTGCTAACCATGCACATTGATGGCATAATGCCTAAGGGAATTAACGAATTTATGGCTTCCCTTGGCAATTGCCTACTCAAGTTAAAGAATCTAAAGGCATTCCTCTAAGGGCTAATTGAAATCTAACTATTCTGGTGGACCATCAACTTATATTTGGGACTAAAATTAACCTAGACATTTTCCAAGGTTATATGGCGACTTATTTTCATTTTTGTCACTCTGATTTAGAACTTGTTGCCATGCCATGGATTATTCTTCCTGATCATGGCGAAGTTTTGATAATTTTAGCCACACTATATTTCTTCCTATAAAAAGTAAAAGTCTCCTCAAAAAGTTGCTTTTGTACATATTTTATTAGTTGAAGAGATAGAGAATATTTGCGATTTAGTATCTTTAAGGAATGAGGCCTGCCCAGCAATACCAAATTAATCTATTTGTTCTATAGTGCCTCAGAAAAGCCTATCAGGGTTGACAGAAAGGGAGAAGGACGAATCCTTAGCCTTTTTTAGATTTATAGTGTTATTTATAAGGGAAAACTTCAACTAGGTTTGTGCACACATTGTGTTACATCAAATGGATACCAGTTAATATTAATTCGATTGCTTTAATAATATTAGGCACATAAAGGTGGCAGATGAAATTGTCAATAAATTAATTAACCAACTAGAGCTAAACGGGATGTTGGTGCCCTACAAGAGCCCTTTGGCCTCCACAGTGTTAATTACTAAAAAAGGATGGGTTTAAACGCGTGGTAATAGATCACCAAAAAGCTAACAATAATACCAAAAAGAATTCTTATCCTTTACCATGGATTGTTGATGTACCAGACCTCTTGACGGCGCTCAATATTTTCCAGCCATAATTTAAATTCTGCTTATTGAAAGATTGAGATGCTCAAAAGTGAGAATAAGAAGTGCGCTATTAAACTGCACAAGGTATTTGCCAGACCATTTTGATGTTATAGGGAAGCGTGGTTAGCCTGGTAGGGTAATTCCTGCTTCCACCCTAGTTCATGTTTTGTTCAATACAAGTTTAAAGCCTGTACTGTCTAGAAAAATTCTTGGTGTGGTATATTTGTCTCAAGGTCGACCCACCTCAAATACTTTTAATATGATGCTATAGGGGCTGTGAAACGCCCCAGAGACCTTTAAACGGGCTATAGATCATTTATTAGGTGAATGAAAAACTACTGTGTTTTAGTTACTTGATATATATGTTTTTCTAGAACTTTAATGAGTATTTTGCACCACTTGTAAGAATTCTTCCACTGCCTCTCCAAGGGTGATATCAAGATTAAGCCCCAAAAGCATAACTTCTTTCAAGAGCAACTTGAGTATCTGGGGTTTGTTATTGACAAACGTGGCCTACGGCCACAAATTAAATATTGAAGCCATCTAATGTAAGACATAACATATAACAAGCATAAAACAAAATTTTCCTTATAAGTTTTGACTACTATCGCTGGTTGTGGATAGTTTTAATAAAAATAGGTGAGACAATATTCCACATTCTCAAAAAAGGTTTAATTTGAATGCAAGAAACTACTAGCTGGCCAATGTCAAGCTAAGGCTATGCCTCACTCAAACGCCTATACTAATGTATTTCAACTTTAATAATCTATTCATCATTCAGATAACTCATCTCTTAACGCCATAGGGGCGGTGTTATTTTTAGTTTGATTCTGAGGGATAGAACACCCTGTTGCTTATTGTAGTAGGACACTGGATACATACTAATGAAATTATATAGTTACTGAAAAAGAGAGATTAACAGTCATTTACTTTTGTAAACTATTTCAGGTTTATGTCCATGGCGTACATTTTACTGTAGTAAAGGACTATGCCTCATTGTGCTAGTTGCAATATCTTAAAGAACTCAAATGACGGCTAGCATGATGGACAAAAAATTATAAGCCTATGACCTTTAATTTAAAACTGACTTGGCTTTAAGCATAAAAATGCGGGTGGATTCTATTGGTTGCCTACCAAAGCCTTAATGGCTTATACAGATGATGAATTGTTTATTAAAATTGTAACTCACCAGTATGGTGATGAACCTGAAGAGGTTCAACGCAAGTTGGAGAAGCTGAGACAGAATTCTTTTATAAAGGATGGGAAACTAAATAAAATTATTTACAAACAATATATAGTGATTTCTCAGCCCACTGAATGTATAAACTTAATTTTCATAGCCCAAAAGGCAATGGTGCATGTCTGATTTAAGGGTACGTTTGAGATATTTAAGATCACATTCTTATTGGGAATTAATGACTTTTTGATGTTCATTAAACTCTCAACTTTTGAAAAAATACTCAAAATGAAGTGCCTTACCAAAAAACCACTCCCTACCAATTGGTTAAACCTAATTTTACCTGGCACACCATTTCTATTGACATTGTGGGCCCTTGGCCAATAGAAGCGGCCAATTAAAGTATATAATCATGGTTATAGATCATCTCACTAAATGGGTGGAGGCAAAAGTAGTTTAGGACCTGATCGCGATGACCCCCACCAAAGTTTAACTTAGAGTAAAACTTACTAGCATGGTTGCCCCCAGTTCAATTTAACAGATATTGGATTAACTTCACGTACTGAATAATCACTCAGCTCAATGATTTGATGGGCTAATAGGGGCATTGATTACGCCCTATTACCCTGAGACCAACGGCACTTTTTGAAGAGAGAAAGGTATTCTTATAAGAATTCTACATAAGTTGGTTATAGCAAAGTGTCCAACAGGAACCTTTTTTGCCTTCTGCCGGGATTTCCCATAATATTGCTTAACACTCAGCTACAGGGCATTAGCATTTAAGTTATTATATGGAAAGCGTCCCGCGCTACCCCCACTGTTATATTCATGCCTTAAAGAAGAAAGCATAAGGTCTAAGGAATATCTTGATAAGCTCACGCAAACATTAACTCAATTGCAAAGTTCTTCATGCTAAATGCACTGGCTAGGTAAGTTAGTGATAGAATGTTGGATAAAAAAGACCGCCATAACTTAATCACTATTGGTGAAGGAGAATTGGTCTGATATTATGATAATCATGGCTTGACAGGACTAGCAAGTTAGAGAATATTTTGTAAAGGTCTCTTTATAATATTATAGGAGACCTCTATGCATGCCTAAGCTCTGAAAGATCCCACCAAGGGCTACCTTCTCAATTGGGTGCATGTAAAGTTCCTTAAAAAATGCTATCAGGCCTTCAGCCTTACAATCATGGGCTTTTGATAACTTATTGGATCCCCAATCATCTTTGTTCCCTAGTGTTTGGTTAAGTGTGGGAAGTGTTGTATATTGGGTTGATAAACCATCAATAAATCTGTTTAATTTTATAACTTTAGGTAAGTAGATAAAATGTTTGATTAAAGTAAATTACTGTGAACCACAGGTTTTATATAGTTGCTGAATTTGTAAGAAATTAATTATCAGCATCCTTGGCCACACCCGTCAAATATTGTAAATAAAGTGGAAGATCAAATCCTTACTCCCCGCTGGTGCAACTCAATTTTTTAACATCTCAAGTACTGTGGCCTGTGGGCTGTTTTTATTTTGCATGTTATTAACTTTATTATTCTGCAATGTACCAATGTAAAGCTTGTTGTTAAATAGATTTACCATTATTTCTGTGCTTTTCTGCCAGAGGTTTACTAAAATAGGCTGACTATAGTTATTATGATTATTACCAAAAGTTACTGGCTGGAGGCCGGAATTCCCTTATTATGCTATTGCCATAAATTACCTTAGTGATTTTCTGCTGTCAAATAATTGCACCAAGGGGAATGAGGGATGAGAGGAGCATATCAGCATGGAGCCAATATTGTTAAGGGGATTTTTTTGACCTTCCCTGTAGTAAAAGATATCAGTAGAAGAATAAGATTGTATTTAGTAGCCTTTGAAGCCGCTGTTAGTAGTTGATACTACAGTGTTCTTCCTTCAAAAAGAATTAATAAAAAGCCTATTTGCACCAAATAAGGTCTTTTTTTCATTTTAATTTTTAGGATATGGTCTTCATACTATGCTTTGTATTGTGTTTATACTACCTATGCTTTTGAGATACAACGCCATTGCGTTATCTAAAACCATGGAAAGGGAGTTAAACGAATCTTTTAATGTAAAGAATGGGGTCTTACCACTGGGTGAAAAACATATTGTGACAAGTCTTTAGGTAAGGGCCCACAAACAGGCGTTTGCCATGAAGGTATATCTCAAGTCTGTTGACTTGTTAATTGTCTAATAAGAGAAACGGTCATAGTAAGTCTGATGATTAAAATGATCATGATTGCCTGACCTCCTACAAGAAAATACAAGAATGTGATAGCATTTGTCAAAATTTTCCTTAATATGGATTAAGCATGTACTTTTTTAAAATTTTCTATTTAACGCGCCAATCTCCTAAAAATATCTCTTAATTTTCTCATATGTGTATGCCATTGGGACTATTTTATATAATGTTCAAAAGTTATTACTACTAATGAAAGAACAATTATCATCATCTAAATTAGAACATTGAAGTGCAAATGACTGAACAAATTCTATTGATTTTTTTGTAATGGCAAATTATGAATGAGCAAAAAATACCATCAATTATGTTTATGTCAAAATACCAGCATTTGGGATCAACAATATCCTTTTTCATTTAACTTTCTAGCCTATGTGATAGGACTGAGATATTACATGATATCTATCACCAGTCCCTACAGAGCATATGCTGATCATTTTTTTCATTTTTATATTATTGATTCTTCCCTAGCGAGTTTAAATAGTACTAACAATTTATCCAATAACCTAACCTCTTACATATTAATATTAATTTATATTGTAAATTTTCCTTTGACCTTTGAATTGCCCTCCAGATAGTTATGCGCCATTTTAATAATTTGACAAGCAAAAGGGCCTTTACAACTACCTTATTAGGTTATGTCTTGAAAGAATCATCCTGTTGCCATCCACAGACAAAAGTCTACTTAACCATTATACAATGGTTGATCTTTCTTAAAATCTTAAGCTGCTTGCAAGGTACTTAGCATACCATGAGTAGACATAACGTTGGGTTTCTGTGCTATCATAAGTGAGAATAAATAAAAATCTGACAGCCTTGTGAAAGTTAGAGAAGTCTATCATTTTTTTAAAAAATAATCCTTATACCTTTTTAGTACAAGATAGTCCCACCTGAAAAGGGAAATTTACAAAAATTTACTAAAATTATGTATAAGCTCCCAAGAGCTTTAGAGAGGGAAGGGATAAGAGGATGGTTAAAGAAGGGGAGGGGTTGGGACTAGATAGGGTTAGCTGGGGCCTTTATATGGTGTGACTGAGGAAAGCCTGTGGAAACATGGGTGAGTAGCCAACACTAGAACCCAATAGGCACTACACAAGGGTCCTGTAGTGGCCTAAAAGAGGTGTGGGATGGAAGCTAATGACTGTGATCCAACCTGTTATAGCAAGTGCTTCCACTCTCCTTTGGGGGGAGGATATGGCTAGGAAGGGGGCAAGAGTCAGGAATATCATCTATCACACTACTCTCCTATGAAACGAAGTGCTGCAAAAGCAGGTCTTAGCAACAAGGATGGGGCGATCCTGAGTGGCTGTACTTGTACATCTGTCTACAATAAACACCGCAGTTTCTAGGTTATCCTGAAACCTGAATAACGGACAATAAGCTTATTTGGGATTACAATGTTGCAGTGAAAGGTAAAGCACTCAAGTACTGAATTGAAAGATTAACCCAAAAGGGCTACAATGGTTACTGCACAAAAAGGGCCCAAAGAGGCGCATTCCATTACAAAACAATCTGGAGAGACTGTCAGGTTTTTGCCAAATTCTCTTGATTCTGAAAAGTCTACTTCATCAATTCCCCTGGCACTATTGGAAGGAGAGAGTAATCTATCTAAATTTATAAAGGTTAATAAGGAAGATCAGTCTCATCCTGATCAAGGGACAATAGATCAATTGCTCAACAATTAATTAGATCAAACAGATCCCAAACCGTTACAAAACCTAAAAATATCCATCCTTCTGATAATAAAAATTAGGTTGAATTATAACCTGTTTTTACTTTAAATTATCACTTTTTGTAGAAACCACTCAAAAGAAACTTTAAGAGAAAACCTGTCCCGTTGGAAGTGTAATTCAAAACTTCCAGAGGGACCAACTCCATTAACAAATCAAAAGCGTGCATGTCCCCCGCTGACCCAAAGGCTCTGGTCTCCTGTTAAGCGGTGGCTGTTAATGGATTTGGGATAGAACTAAGCATTTCAAAGTGGGGAACTCTGGCCCCTCAAAAGATTTGACAGCTGGCATGGAGAGCCTCAAAAGGTACGCTGTAGAGGTGAATATAAGTGGTCTAAGGAGATGTTCATGTGCCACATGATTGAGGTGTGTGGGTTGACCCACATCATATTTCACATTTGGCTCCTGGGTTAAAACTTTTATGATTTACAGTCTAAGATTCATAATTAACAGGTTTTGTCTGTCAGTTTGATTCCAAAAATGAGAGGCTATATGTCTCAACATTGGCAACATGATCAGAAGGGTTATGCTGTAGGATGTGCCACTTATTGTCACTAGAGGGGCCATGATGTCTCAGCTGAAAGGCTTTGACAGAGTGATCTCCTCTAATGAGAACAAGTTTGTAAAGAATGTAAGCAGAAGGAAGGTAGCTTAAAAAGTTCACTGTAGGCACTAGACTGAAATTAAAAGTTTAACTCTTAAAGTCATACAAATTGTTGACTCATTCAGTTACTTTGTGGACCTGGAGTGCCCCTGTGGTGCCGCTGGACAAGTGCTTTTTGTGTGGCATGAAGAGGCACGTCAGAGCCAAATGTCCTTAGGCTAAACCTCCTGTGGCAGCGGACAAACCTGATGGCTAGAAGAGTGGAAGCCACCCATGGTGACCACAGAGAAAGAGAAACTAGCTATCCAGAAGATGTTGGAGAAGATAGGTGAGTTGTCATACAAGGCAAAGGAGTCGGCGGCTGGCAAAGCCAATCTGCGGCGGTGACTGAGGTGCTGAAAAGTGCCAAGAAGTTCAGCAAGGAGTCAAAGCGGACACAGAAGGTACGGGAATCTGCTACACTCCAAATTGAGCTTAGCGACGCTTTGTCTCAGTCTGAAAAAGACATACTGGAGCATGTAGCCTCTTGAATTGATGTAGTTCTCCCCATCAATCAATTACAAAAGAGGCGAGCTACCACAATGGATGTAGGTGGGGTGGAGCGCATTAAAACCATAGGGGAAGAGGCGGGGGTAAGGGAGTACTACCCACTAGCAGTAGTGGGCCAGCGCCTTCTGACACAATGCCTACAACTGAAGGGGAGGGGTCAATCTAAGACTCCAGCAAGTCTAAGATTCCAGTAGATGCTGTGAACGAGCAGCCACCATCCTCAGGTCAGTCTAATACTGGAAAGGGGAGGAAGAAACGTGGTCCCATTAAAACAGTTGAGTTGGGAGAGGAGGGGACCCCAGATACAACACCGGAGCCTCTTCAGTTTCAAACCTATGACAATCAGGGTTAAATTTGCTAGTTCAGGGGTTTGAATGTTCTCAGAAAGCAGCAGTGGGTGAAACTCAAAATTGCAACGACATGGGATAGATATTGGCTTCCTCACTGAGACTAAGTCCAAACATATTGTGGAAGAGGATTAGTATTACCAACTCCCTCTGATACAATCATTCTATTCTCACTTGATGGATCAACTAAACTCAGACCCACACTTGGGGGAGGGGAAAGAAGGAGGGGGAGAAACCAAAGGTGGATATTTTGGTTTGGTGGCCGGACAAGGTTAAGGTGTTGGACAAAAGGGTATTGGTTACAGGAGGGCAGTGGCAGTAATGTCAATGTTTGGAGAGGAATCAATTTGGTTTATTAGCTTATATGCGCATAAATCTGGATCTGAAAGTAAGGCCTTCACCAGAAGGTCAGCCTGAGGATCCAGGGGGAAGGCATCAGTGGGTCAGTAGTGCTGGGGTGGGCTATGAACTGTGTCTGCTTTAGGGATGACAAGGTTGGGGCTTTAGGTAACTTGACTCTAATCCTGGAGTCCATGATTTGGCCAGTTTTGATTGACCTTGGCCTACTGGATGTGTGGAGAGCGGGACGTGGTGAAGTAGTGGATACTGGGTGGACTCACATTCAGGGGAATCATTTCTCCTGTTGTCAAGAGAGTGTCTTTAACTCTCTCATTCCCAGCAAGGTGATGTGGGATGCAAACCCACATTGCTAGGGAACTAGCCAGTTAGGAGAATGGGAAGCAAGGCACCTCAAATGGTGCCTGTACAAAAGAAACCAAAGCAAGGGTGTAGAGGGCAATATGCAGTACCAGGCAAGCTAAAAACAACACAACTTGAGTGGACCCCAGAGGGGAGTCCATAATCAAGTGTAAATCGGTGCCAGTAGGCTTGAGTGCCTCGATCTGGAGGGGACCTGAGTGGCCCAATGGAGCACCTGAGATTTTCGTGAATTGAGATAATAGATAGTGGCCCAACATAGTTGGAGACCTCCTTGAAGAGGTCTGCCCCCAATTTTGCCCAAGGAACCATAGGAAAACACAATTAATGGTTAAAATTATTTAAGAAAGTCAACCAACGAGGAATCTTGGTTGAGAAAAACATATTTAAAGTGGGTTGGAGTAATTAGGGTTCTGCGGCAGCGTGCCAAGCCTTGATGTCCAATAAACAAATGCTTTCATAGGTTTTGTAAAATACACCAAAAGTGCCTTCACTCGAGTGATTGATTGAAGCTGTATTTTACCTGAGCTCATGATTTCATAATTTTAATGGGATTCAAACACTTGTTCTCCAATTTACTGAATTAAACCGTATTTGTTTGTTATGTAGATTGTTAATTTCAGTGCCTGGGCTAAAACAAGGGGCTGAGCATTTTGCACCCCATTAGCACCAACCTGGGCATGTTTTGCTTGCACCCAGCGTTGGTCTAAGGTGTGTTTCAGGTCAGGAAGAGCCTGAAGTTTCACCTTCTGGGCCTCCTGTCACCCAGCCTAATCTTTGACATTAGTTCCCAGTATTAAGTCATCCAACCATGACATTACCCTTTCCTCCTTCTTGGACTCCACACCCCTCTAGGGGCATTCTATAAGGAAAATTTCTTATGTGATGGTGGCAACTTCATAGCAGCAACAGCTGGCTAGGCTTATATCCTGCAGCCTCAGGGAAACGATTATGGAATGATTTGATCAGGTCTTGGGCATGTACACAGTCCCATGCTGGCACCCAACTATTATTAGCCGCGTGAAACCCCTTCCAGGATACCAGGTACTCGAGATGTCACTTAACCTGGTGGGAGGCTACTATTTACTCCACTTCCCATTCTGGCGCCCCATCCACAAGATAAGCCTCGGGAGTCGCAGGTGGGGGCCCTCAAATAATGTCAATTTGCTTTCATGAAAGATGAAGAAGATCCAGAACGAAAGGAAGATCTAACTGGTATGAGGCATGACCCACCTTTCTAACTAATTGGTAAGGACCGATCCTCTTTGGACCCAGCTTTTTGCATGGCTACTTGATCTGGAGTTGCGAGCATCAAGCATCACGAGATCCCCTTCCTTGTATGCTGGACCCACTCAGCGCTTTCCATTGGCATTATCCTTATAAACCCGCATAGCCGCCTCCAAACTTGTGGACACCCCTTGATGGACCTTCTTGATGGTCTTAGCAAAGTCCACCAACGCTTTGACTTTGGAACCACAGCTGGGCTCCATGTTAAAAGCCGGGTTAAAGCCATGGTTGGCAAAAAAGAGTTAACAACCAATCAATAAATGCAACATGTTGTTGTAGCTAAACTGGGCCATGGAAAGGTGAGGAACCCAATCTGAATGGTCTGCGGTGGTGTAACAACGCAGAAAGTGTTCCAAGAACTGGTTCACTCGCTCGGTCTGCCCATCTGATTGGGGGTGATAGGCAGTCAAATGGCAGCGCAAAACTTAAGAGTTTTACACAACTCTTCCCAAAAAGACGGAGGTGAGATGATGTCCCCAGTCACTAGTGATTTCTTGAGGAACCCCATGAAGCGCAAATACATGGGCGACGAAGATCCTGGCCATTTCAGCAGCAGTTATGGTCGTTCTGCAAAGAATAAAGTGAGCGAACTTCATAAATCAGTCCAGCACCACAATGATGGCATCATAACCATCAGAAACGGGTAACTCCACAATGAAATCCACTGATAGGGAAGTCCAGGGCCCTTCAGCCTTTTGGACTGATACTAGCAACCCTGCCAAAAGCTTCTGATTGGGTTTCATTTGATTGAAGATCAGGCACTCTTTACAGTTTCGCCCCACCTGAGCAGGCAAGCCCTTCCAATTGTAAGTGCATCGTATCAACTCCAGGGTCTTTGCTTTCCCAGGATGACCAACGGTGATTCCATCATGATGGTCCCGGATGATTTCCAGGTGCAGTGGTCCAGCAGGAACCCAAAGGCGCCCTTGAAACCATACCATCTCATCCTTCACGTGATAACCCCTGGATAAGTCCTCCTGATTCAGGGCACTCTTAGTAAGAACAACATATATTCAACTGATAACGGCTTAGAAAGAACTACCTTTCTGAACATACTATATTCTGTTGCATTTTCCAAAGGTGCGAGCGCTGGCATATGGACCATGGAATCAGGAAGATGAGGCAGAATCATACTTGGTGGAATTATCAACCGAGTGTATTGAATTTCAACCTCCTTTGAATTGGGAGCCAAAGCAGGGTTGCGTCTTAAAGCATACGCCAAACAATTCTCCTTGCCCTTGGTGAACTCATAGGAAGATGCAAATTGGGCAAGTGTCTCATGCCAACGGGTCTGACGTGGTGTTAGAACATGCAGAGCGCGGTAGTACAACAAGGCTCAGTGGTCTGTGCATACCCAGAATGGTTGGGAGGAGCCATGTAAGTGGTGACGCCAATAAATCAGCGCCTCCACCACTGCTAATAACTTCTTGTCATATACGGCGTAGTTTAACTCATGAAGAGACATTTTCCTAGAAAAATATCCCACTGGATGCTCAGACCCATCTTCACTCACCTGTAACAGGGCAGCCACAATGGCAAAGTTGGAAGCATCTGAGGACACAATGAACTCCTTTGCAGGGTCAACATGGCGAAGGATGGATGTGGATAACAGGGTGCACTTCACCGCTTGGAAAGCATCCTCCAAAACAGGGGACCATTGAAGCATCTTGGCACCGCTGGCCTTATATAAGGGTGCTACCACCTCGGAGAGATTGGGTGTGAACTTCTTGAGGAACGTACACGTCCCCAAAAAGCTCCCCAATTCCTTGACTGAGGTGGGGGTGGGCCACTCATGAATAGCCTTCTCCTTGTCTAGAGTTATCATGTGGCCTTTGTCAACCACGACGTTTCCCAGAAAAGTGACCTGGGACTTGAAGAATTCACATTTAATAATCTTGAGCGTAAGGCAAGCGGCCCTCAATCTCTCCACCACTTGTCAAAGGTGTACTGCATGGGACTCATGATCAGGGGAAAACACCAGGACATCATCCATGTAGGCAACCGCGCATACCCCCAACAAGTCCACCAACGCTGCATCAATGCGGCGTTGAAAAATGGCAGGGGCATTCTTAAGCCCAAAGACATGACCTGGAACTTGGAAAATTCCTTTTTGTGGTGCAGAATGTGGTTAACCACTCCTAGCCCTTCTTTATCCGGATTTGATTGAATGCATTGAGGCAGTCCAACTTGGAGAAAACTTTTGCTTTTTCTACATAACGCGCAATCTGGGAATCTAAAGGGATGGGATGAAGGTTGGGTACAGTCACATTGTTTAAATTTTGTAATTGACACAAGGGTGTAACATTCCATCAGACTTAACCACAATGAGAAGTGGGGAGCAGACAGGGGAGGTAAGTTGAAAGATGGCACCTTTGGCTAACTGCTCCTTCACCCACACATCTAAAGCCTCTTCCTCCCAGACAATCAATTGGTAAATGGGGAAGATATACGCACCAGATCCAAAATAATTTTAAACTCACAATCGAACTCAGAATAATCTAGTAGTGTACTAGCTGAAGCTGCATCAAAAGAAGATGCCAACTCCTCCAAACAGGAAGAAAAGGAGAGTCCCACGGAGGGCTCCAAAAAAGGGGCCAGAGAAAGGGTATGGATATTTGGCCAATGGGGCAGGGTGCCCTGAAAGTGGGCATCAGCCAAAGGAACAATCAACTGGTGACCATTTATCAAGGACAAGGATAGGGTGTTTTCTTTTAAATTAGTCCTGTCGTCAACCTTCTCCATCATTTTACACCCAAAATAATGGGGTACAATGGGTTCTTAATAGATTAAAGTGGCGGACAGAAGATAGGAGCCCACCTGATAGTCTACTAACCCTAGATTTTCAGCGTGGGGATACCCTGAGAAGCCCCACCTCTAACTATACCACCTGGCATGTAGCTCAACTCAAGGTAGTCAGCAAGGTTTTGGTCCATAAAATTCTCAGTGGAACCAGTATTCACTAAAATAGTTGTGCTGAATTTCCCCAAAGGGGATGTAAGGGTAGCAGTCAATAAAAAGTATCCAGAATGGGATTTATTTTTAGCAGAAAACGCCACCACCTGAACTAAAAAATCTTCAGGCTTGAGCAAGCCATAAGGGTATGTTTTGGAGTCATAGAAGGGGGAAGGATAGTGGGCCACTCTTACTACTGAGGCCACATATCCCTCACCATTCTCTGCAGGTGCATAAACTTTATCATATTTAGACTGAAGCCTTTCCCCCCTCTTGAGAGCCCCAGATCATGGTAGGGGTAAGATGAGGGTTCTCAGGGGTAATCTGATATACAGGAATAGGGTCCTCATCCAATCCGTAAGAGCTAATAAACGGCTCGTTTTGGGATATGCCATTTGCATGATAAACCGCATTTCCTGGCTCCAACAACCCCATACCTGCTACGAGGGTCAGGAGTGTATCGTTATCCAGGGCCATCATCCCCAAGCCAAATGTCGATGCTTTGACTTGCCATGAGGGAACGCAGCGCAAAGGAAACCCATTAACATCGTTTCATTTTTGGATAAATTTGGACCTAGACTCACCTGGATCCTTGGCTGCCATCAAAATGGAGATGGAGGTGGAGGGAAGCACTTCGCAATTCAAAAAAATATCACTATTCACAGATGTGGTATTTATAGGGGCAGTCATGGGTGACATCATCTCGGTGGAATCATCTGAAACCATTGATTTAGTCTTGGGGCTAGATCCCTGTTCAGCTTCAAATGCCAAAGACCTCAAAGGTTTATAAGGATAGGATTCCTCAATTCTGAGAGCCGCGTGTGACTTTTCAGCTTCCATATTTATAGGGTTTGATCTGGGTGAACCCATGATGGCCAAATTACCTTGCCCCTTATGGGTTGGGGCAGGAAAACTACCCCAAAGGGTTTCAACAAGATGATCGGAGTTGGAAGGGGGTGACTGCTAAATCGGGGAGTTTCACATTGTAATGTACAAGGTCAAACAGAGCGATGACGTTTTAACCTCATCAGGCAATGGCAAAGCCTGGGCTTTTTCGCAGAATTCATTTGAATATTCTTTCATTAGATGACCCACTTGACGCAGTGAAAAGAACTCATAGAATGAATGGATGGATGCTCCGTCAGGATGACTCTGCTCCAAGACTCGCTACAAGCCCTCCACTGATTGCCACAAGAGCGGCTGAGTGCAGAATACCGCAAACACCCAGTCAGCCGCTTTTGGAGTCAACTGGACAACAAATCCACTCCCCACGGAAACAGACATAAACTTGACAAATAACTATTACCTAAAGAAGGTTTTGACTCAAGGGAAGCCAAGGCCTGTTTAATTTCTGAGTAAATTTCAGGAGAAAGGCGGGGAATCGCAACAACAGGAGCACAACAAGTCTGAGACCACCAGGTACGAGCAGGAAGGGTGGGCACTTCTCAATTGGTAGTGGCCAGAATAACTCCAAGAAACACAAAAACAAAACCAACGAGAAAACTGTGGTGAGCACCATTTTGGCAGTGACAAACGGCCAGAGCACCCAGTTAACTAATAACAAAATCCCCACATAAATATTTCTCATGCATGTATAATAAAAAAGGTTGGTCTACTAATGTCAAGAGAGTGTCTGTAACTCTCTCATTCCCGGCAAGGTGGTGTGGGATGCAAACCCACACTGCTAGGGAACTAGCTATTAAGAGAATAGGAAGCAAGGCACCTTGAACCGTGCCTGTACAAAAGGGACCTAAGGCAAGGGTGTAGAGGGCGATATACAGTACCAGGTAAGCTAAAAACAACACAGTTTGAGTGGACCCCAGAGGGGAGTCCATAATCAAGTGTAAATCGGTGCCAGTAGGTTTGGGTGCCTCAATCTGGAGGGGACTTGAGCAGCCCAATGGAGCACCTGAGAATTTCATGAATTGGGATAGTAGATAGTGGCCAACATAGTTGGAGACCTCCTCGAAGAGGTCCGCCCCCAAGTTCGCCCAAGGAACCATAAGAAAAAGTAAAATAATGTTTAAATTTATTTAAGAAAGTTGACCAATGAGGAATGTTGGTTGCGAGAAATGTATCTAAAGTGGGTTGGGGTAATTAGGGTTTTGCGGCAGCGTGCCCAAGCCTTTATGCTCCAATAAACAAATGCTTCCATCCGTTTTTGTAAAATACACCAAAAGTGCCTTCACTAGAGTGAATGATTGAGGCTGTATTTTACCCTGAACCTAAGATTTTGTAACTCAAACAGGATTCAAACCCTAATTATACAATTAACTGAATCAAACCATCTTCATTTATTACATAGATCGTTCATTTCAGTGCCTGGGCCAAGATAAAGGGCTGGGCGTTTTGCATCCTATTAGTACCAACCTAGGAATGTTTTGCTTACACCCAGCGTTGGTCTAAGGTGTGTTTCAGGTCAGGAAGAGCCTGAAGTTTCTTCTTCTGGGCCTCCTGTCACCCAGCCTTATCTTTGGAATTAGTTCCCAATATTAAGTCATCCAACCATGACACCTGTATTGACCTTGTTTCAGTGCCAAAGCTCTTCCTGAGTCGCTGCAAGTTGATTCTTCAGAATTATAATCCAGGTGCTTTAGACCACAGGTCCCTCAACTGCTGATCAATGACCTTTGGGTTGCTTTTTCAGTGAAAGGGTTCTGGAGACTGAACCCTAAACTACTAAAGTGGTCTCCACTGCAGGAAATGATGGGAAAGAAGGTGAGATGGTGGAGAAGGAAGATTGTAGGGAAGCCAGATGCACCAGTAAACTAGGTATGGATGAAGTCTGATCTCAATATGGTAAGTAAAATATTTGGAAGGCAGCTAGGGGCCGTGCATCCAAGGTATAGTTCTTATAAAAGGAGCTTTAAAAGTACTTTAAAGAAGGCTGCGGTCATGTGGGAATCTGCCTACATGGTCAATGCTAAGTTGTATGCGAAAATGATGGGAGCCTTCATGGTGGATCGCCTGAAGCATAGGAAATTTAGGTGAGATGAGGATTTAAACAGCAATATGGCCCAACTCCGCAAGGCAGTAGGGGCTTTCAGACCCTCAGCAAGGACAATGTCATTTTGTGATGAGTGAGTTGATGTAAAGGATACAGCGTGTAAGACTGAAGTGGCCAAGTCTTACTATGAGGAACTTTATGTCCCCTCAGATAATGATTCAGAGGCAACCAAAATATTCACAAGCGGACTGGGGGTACTGCTGATGGAGAATCAGAAGTCTTTATATAGTAAGATCCACAAGTCCGAGGTATCAGACTCCATAAATAATGGAAAGAATGGCAAGACTCTGGGGAGGATAAATGATCCTTGAGCTCTACAAGTTTTTTTGGGCAGAAATGTCTGAGATGCTTGCTGAGCTTTACAACCAACTCATAGTCTCTGGTACTATCAAGCCAGCGTTTTTGAAAGGAGTGGTGGTGGCTTATTTAAGAAGGGCGATCCCTAACTCATGGAAAACTATTGGCCTTTGACTCTGCTTAACATTGACTATAAGATCTTAATGAAGACCCTAACCAATTGACTAAAGGGGGTTGTGGCGGACATTTATGGGAAAGAACAGAATTGTATATCCCAAGATGTTCAATTACTGACAATTTGATGCTGCTTCACCTGATAGAAGAATGGGCAAGTAAACAGTATGACCAGAGGGGGTGGCTACTGTTACTTGATCAATAGAAGGCGTTTGATTAGGGTTTCATTAGTTTTTTTGGAAAGTGTTGTGCAGTGTTGAAATAAAAGGGCGCTTGTTGAAACTGCTTAGAACGATTTATGGGGAAGCCTCATGTTGGGATTTATGCCCATACTTCCAGCCTGCTAGATTACCAGGAATCACTAGGGGATATTTCCCTAATGTGAGTTGAATTGGATATCGGTTGACCCTGATTTTTGGGGTAACTATGTTTGGGAAATTTTAGGTTATTTGGCTGGTCAGATCCGTTGAGGGGATTGATCTGGATAAATGATTAAGATCTCATTGGGCAGAGTTGCCAACGAAATAGGGGCATCTGATAGTTGATTAACTATCAGGTATTATTGATTGGGATTGGTTAGGTTTCATCACCGACCAATTGGGAATTTAAGGATTAAGTTGCAAGGCGAGTGATGCCACCTACAATTAGCGATTTGATCAGTTGGGTTGCGACCTTCCTCAATGGGTAACAAGTCCCATTATATAAGCAGGTCACTTGTCAATATGGTTGGGTTGGTTAGATTGAGAGGAAAATGTTAGGGACACATTTTCTGACTCTTTCTGTTTTAGGTCTTGAGGATGACCAATGACAGAATCCTAGCCAGGATGGGGAAGACCATCGCTGTTGAGACAAGGATGAGTGATTCAATGGCATTGGCTGCCATTTCATCGAGAAGGTGCCAACTGAGGGCTGGGCGCCAAATTCCCCACTATAAAGCCCTAGAAATCACTAATAATATCATAATTTGCCAGATCATAAAGAACATATCACAAATTAAAGATCACTTTTACTAGAGTATTAGCTTAGTAAACTTTATCAGCATCCATTTGTTCTATTCTTTCTCAGGGATATTATTGCTGTGTGCGATTATTGGGAGACTCTTTAAGATAAAAGTAAGGATTTGAGCGGGGATCAGAGAAGAAGCTGAATCAAATTGGGGATTGCTGCCAATTGTGCGTCAGACCTGAGAAACCGTAAATGGGGATCTAAAAGTAGCAAAGCTAGGCGGTATGAGGGAAAGAACCCTATTTAAGACATCACAAGAATTTTGAGATGGAATTCTGGCTGAGCGTTGGACCAAAATCTAATACTTCCATTCAACTACAAATAATGGTTGCCGTACTATTATTAAATGACTATATCAACTAATATACAACGTGGAGAATTGTACTAAACCCAAACCTGTGCAAGTAATATATTTATAGGGGTTATTGGCTGAAAACAATCAGGAAACTTAAACTTTTTACACCTCATCAGTAGTCAATATCAATGTGGCCTCTCCCACCCTCTTAAGGTGAGTAGGGGCATGCGTCAGGGAGACCCTCTATCTCCCTTGTCATCTGTTCTTGCAAAAGAGACCCTTTCAGTGGCTCTCAGAAAGTTGGACTGGAAGAAATTTACCATCAACAGGGAGGAGTATTCACACTCAATTTTGTGGATGATATGTGGAATTTTGTTTCATCAGAGGAGGAGGGAGAGGTGATGATAAACATTCTGGAGATGTTTCAAGATGCAAGCACAGCAAAGGCCAGTCTGTCAAAACCCAGGGCTTGGCTTATTGACAGAACGGCGACTTTAGATGTGGAAAAAAAGAGCTCAATCCCCTGGTTGGCAACAGGGGAGAAGTTTCTGTATCTTGGGTGTCCCATCCCTGAGTGGGCGTCACCACACAAAATATGTCACAATCAAAAGCGATTAAAGAAGTGGCTTGGAAGTTATCATTGCGCAATTTATCATATTGGGGCAGAGCCATTGTCATGAACATTTTCATTCTTTCCAGATTATAGTACAATGTCAGATTTATTCCACAGCTGACATCTTCCATAAAAGGTTAAGGAAAAAATAATCCATTTAATCTAGCAATGGCGAAAATTCAAAACCAGTTATTCTAACATATGCCAGGTGGTGAAGAAGGGGGCATTGGTCTGATAGAAATCGAGAGTATGATCAATGCACTTAGCTGAAGCGGATTGCATGGGTCGCCTGGGAGGGAAAGTCCATTTGGTAGTTTCAATAGTTAAGGACTAATTTGCTAAGGCTTGCAGAGACAAAAACAATAAGGATCTTAGTGTTAGATGGGGCATCTTTCAAGGGGCCATACCACGCTTGGGGAATCTACTAGGCTAATGGAAGGACTACTTTAGAGCTTGAGAAGGAAGCAAGGGTAGATTAGAGGGTGAAGAATGGACCATTGAAAGGATCCGAAAAAATTCCCTTTAGGGAGGAGCCTGGAGCTGGAGATGGAACCTCGTCTGCGCAAGGCCTTCAAGCACATTTTGGGGATGTTCACTGGGGGAACCTTTTTTGATGGCTATGGCTGAAGAGTGCTTAGGGTGGAAGCAGATAATAATGTTGACAGTGCTTTCAAGGTGCTGGTAAGGAAGGCATGGGATGTTTTGGAAGCAACAGAACTTCCTTCTGGGTGTAGGGAAGCAATTCCTTCTCTGGATGCATTAAAGGCTGAGGAAGCCTGTTCAGAAGGTCGTGGAGGGCAGGATCAGCGAGTGTTCCCACGAGGAAGAGAAGCTGGAGGTACCCAGATGGGAAAGCCTATTCATCCTTTGGGACTGGCTAAAGGTTGGTGGAGGTGATGGTGTCTACTTTTCAAAGTTACCAACCGGCAAGTTTTAGGAACTACAGGACAGAGAAATCTGCTTGACGTCCTTTTCCCAGATCACTTGTAAAAAGTGACATGGCCTGATGGCTGTAAATCCAGGGGAGCGCCCCTACATTTGATTGGGGTGTGTTCCCTTTCACATCCAAGAAGGGGCCAAGAATGCCAGCGGCCCCCTTCTCCCAGGGTGACCTCACTCATGTGGTTGACAATTAGTGATCCACCGCTTACCCTCTAAGGACTCCGCCACCCATTCCAGCACTAACTAAAAAGAATTGATACTACAAATTAAGGGAATTTGTACCAAGCTATTGGAGAGTTTGCATTCTCATGGGTCAAAAGGTTCAAATGAAGTCAATGGCCACAAGCCTTTGGAATCAAGCCCAGATAGTCCTAAACAGTCATCAACAAAGCAAACGGGTGCGTAAATTTGGCAAATATAGCATTTAATGCCAAATCCTTGGCAAAGCTTGCCAATGACATTGGGCCATTGGAAAATGCTGCCACAAGTTTAAAGCCCCTAGTGGAAGCATTGAAATCACGTCCAGCATTCCAGACTTGGCCAAACAGATGCTGGTGCAACTGGGTGCAGGCAGGTTGGCCATCCTGAACACATTCCCAACCTCATGGGACTGCCCCTACAAGGGGTGGCCTTTGGAGGTTTTTGTAGCCCATCGGGTGAGACGCCATTGCTCCAGTCATAAAAACTGAAGGGAAATAGCAATTTGGCACCTGTGGATGAGCCAACAGCAACTTAGCCTTCTGCTGATATTTCAAAGAAAGTTCTAATTAAATTCGTTTCCCCCTCTTGCTTTAAGTTCGCCAGGTTAGGCTGAATCTTGAGGGCCCCATTCCCATGCTTTCCTAAGCTATTCCCCAAATTGATCATCTATTTAAGCAGTTATAACACTGAAAATTGATGGTTATTTCTCTCAATTTAAATTTATTAAAAAATCTTCCCACACCCAAATTTATTTATTTAAGTTCAAGTTTTTCTTGCCAAACGCCCATGACATCAACAATGTGGTCCTGTGGTCTTGTATTTACTGGGTCGCCAGATTTATATGGTTAAATTTGGCTCTCTTTTCAGTCAATTGGGATTTATATATCAAGGCCTCTGCGAATTTTTCCCTGATCTAGCAACTACCTACGACCAGGCCCATTGGCCTTGAGGCTGCACCAGCTTGGTTATTGGCTGGGTTGTTTGTTATATTTGCAGCCCGTTGGCACACCCTTTTCAACAATCACCCAGAAAAGAAACGTCATTTAATTGGAAATACCCTGGCATTCTGGCTCGCCTTTCGTGTGCTTTTGTATCTCAACTGGCAGGCCAGTCAAAACCTTATCTGCCGTCTCCCTGATATAATTGACCTTCCATTGTTTCTGACCATTTCCGCCCTTCTCATTGAGATGGGTGACGCAGTGGTTACCATATTCAATATGAATGACCAGTTGGTAGACAGCCTTCTGTTGTTTGTCTATTCAATTGTCGATCTATAAATAACTCCCTGATGGATTTGGAGGAATCCCTTCATGGCTAAATTGTTTTATTAATCTACTTTAACCTCAGTACACCCTCCAAGCGGGAACTTCATGAATAGTTTTGCTGACTTGGCCTCAGGTTCTGATCCCAATGTTGACTCAGTATCTGTATTGGTTCAAGGTCCTGCCGCCCCTGCAGCTAGATTGGGTTGCTCCAGCTCACATATCTGCAAGTCAAAGGGAGTCCATCCTGAAGAGGACGGGATGCAAACCCTTGTTCGCCCCGTTTTTGACTCTATAAAGGAACTGACTCTTTACCCTGATCTAGTTACAATCTCTTCTGTATCAGCATAAATGACTGCATCCATCAATAAACAAAATTATACCTACTTTTTAATTACTAATGAAAATTCGTATTGGGGCACACTAGGTGTCCTTCAAGACCATAGTTGACACTGGAGCAGCGAAAAATTCATGAGTTTGGAGTTGGCCCAGCAGCTGGACCTTGACTTGGACCTGAGACAAGAAGTGTTGGTCGCCTCGTCAGCCTCCCAGCTATCCTATAAAGTAAAGCGCCCAGTACCCTTCTCAGTTCATCAGTTCAGTTTTTAATATTGCTTCTCAGTGATGCCTAAACTCATGTTTCCAGTGATTTTGGGTGTGAGTTGTTGGCGTTGGCAGCATGTTCAAATCCATTTGGAATCTAACACGCTGTCATTATATAATGGTCAGGTGGAAGGTGAGTTCCCTTTAGTAGATACCCTTACTAAGGCTCAAAATTGTGAATCTATTGCATCCCTTGCATCTCCTGTCAGACTTCTACTGGATTTTTCTGCAGCGTTGATGGACTATCATAGCATTTTTGACTCTGATAAGGCTAATAGCCTCCCCCACATATGGAATTTAATTTGAGTATTTGTACAACGGTGGAGGTGGTGAACATAAATTGTCCTCTGTACCCGCATACAGCGGAGGAGGAGGCTGCCCTCAAGTAAAGTTGAATGACATGCTCAATAAGGGTTGGTTGTTCAAAGAGACCTCCCAGTTGTCTATCATTGTCTTCGCCAAGAATTCTGATAAGTCCCTTCATCATGCGTAAATTATGGATGCATCAAAAATATCACGGTCCATGATCCTTACCCACTACTATTGGAACAGACAATTGGTCATTCAATTGCAAAGTTGCGGGTTTTTCAAGACTTGATCTGGTCAATGCCTTTAATCAAATTCGGGTCAATGAAGGACAGAAATGTCTTACTGATATCTGGACAAGACGAGTCATATTTCAATTCTGAGTGATGACCTTTAAGATGAAAAACGCGCCTGCAACATTCCAGAGAATGATTGAATGTGCTAGGGATCTCATATTTTCCTGTGCAGTTGCATACAATTATGACATCTTGATACATTATCACTCCCCCATACAAGATGCAAAGGACCTGGAGGTGGTAGTGGCTGTCCTGCATAAAGCTGTGTTGTTTGTCAAGCCATCAAACTGTGATTTTATTGGGAAGTAGTCACCTTCTTGGACAATCTTGTCTTCAAAAGATGGATATGACATCCCACCCAGCAAACTAGATGCAATCCGTGAGTGTCCAACCCCAACGACTCAGAAGCAATTGAAAAGCTTCATGGATACCATAATATCACTGAATAAAATTCTCCCCCACGCTCTCCCAACTGGCTGCTCCTCTCTACCCTCTCACAGGCAAAAATGTTACCTTTTTCTGGACGCCTGAGTGCAAACAGGCATTCAATTTACTTGGGGAAGTGTTTTTGTCACCTCCAATCATTCTGCATGCAGATCCCACCAAACCCTATATTGTAGCATGTGATACGCCTTCCTCCGCGGTAGGGGCTGTCGTGCTTAAGAGCACAATGGGTTGTAATACCTGGTCGCTTACTTTTCCCACAAGTTTTTCTACTGAGAAATTCTGGGCCATCTATGACAAGGAGTTGGTAGCGTGACGTGGGCCTTGACCCACTGGTGATATCTCTTACAAGGTGCTCAACACAAGTTTACTGTGCAGACTGACCTCAAGCACTATTATATTTCCATAAGCCAAAGAAGTTGGTGTACCTCCAGGCTCAAACCTAATGGGACCTGTGCAGCTTTAACTTTATATATGAGTTTTTAAAGGGAGCACTGAACGTTTTTTTTAATTTCTAATTCTTAATACCACACTTTGCCACACAGATTCATATTACCAGATATTGTCACAGTAATTCCACCACTCAAATCCTGATCATTGTACCTCCCACGGTTTTGGCAGCAGATCTAGCTCCAGATGCGCCTTTCGGTGTCATAGGTCTTAGCGCAGTTGGCACATGAGGAGGGGTGGAACTTATAGAGCGGTTGTCCCTCCCTGCAATCCAAACATTCCTATATTCTTTGGCAGAGGGGCTCATATAGTTTAGGTCATAGGTGTGGGTTCCTCTCCTTCTCTGAGATGAAGTCGTAAAGGCTCATTACAATCCTTAGCAGTTAGTCACCCAGGGGATAAGAAATGCATAGATTTGGTGAAGCGTATCTTCAATTGGCCAGGATTGTCAAAAGATGTTCCAGTGTGAATTATTAACTATGTGACTTGCGTGTAGGCCAAGTCAGACCGGTTTGGCAGGAATAAACTTCTTCACCCCTTGAAGCAGGCAGAGGGGCCATGGACATTGGTGTCCATGGAATTTATTGTTGAGCTATCCAGCTCCAAGGTGTTCACCACGGATATGGTGGTCGTAAACTCTTCACTAAATTCTCCCTGTTCATCCCACAATCCTCATCCATTGCTTCCAAAGAGACTTCCCGCCTTTTTGCGCACCATGTGTTTTTGACGTTTGGCCTCCCATAGGAGATTTTCATCAACTGTGGGCCCAAATTTATGATGAAGTTTTGGAATAAGCAACTTGCCAGCTTGAAGATTATGCCCTGCTACTCCACCGCATACCATCCACAGTCAGATGGTCAAACTGAACGAGTCAATAGGATCTTGGGGAAGCACCTGCTTTGCTACACTTCAGCCGCTCAGGATAATTGGGCGAATGACCTTCTCCATGCCCAGTTTGCATACAATAATGGAGCACATGCATCCATGGACTTCTCCCTGTATGAAGCGACCTTAGGATATAATTCATCGTTTTAATTCAGTCCCTGCCTTCTCCTAGAGGTACCAGCCACCGACAATCATGCTCAGCACATTTGTGCTACACAGTCCTTAGTTCAAAAACTTTACTAAGGCCATAAGTGATATAAACAATTTTCAGATTGTTTGAGGCTCCCAGCGCACAAAATAAAGGTAGGATCACACGTCATACTTGACATGCGGCACTTGTACATGCAGGTGCCATCATGTAAGTTTACAAGTAAGCGCTCAGGCCCCCATCTGGTGGAAGAAGATTTGGGGAATAGGGCTTCCATTTAAAATTTTTCCCTCACTGGAAGCAACATCTGGTCTTCAATGGCTTGCAACTGTCCTCATTCAAGGGGGTAATACCAGCAGACTCAGATCCCACTGTAATTGAGGGTGCAGAGGAAGCTGAGGTTAAGGCATCCTGGCCTTCTGACAATCACGCCGGAAAATTAGTATCTAGTTGTGTGGAAAGGCTTTCCAGCCTACAAGAATAGCTGGGTTGGCATGCAGGACTGCGCTAACTCCACGGAGCTGTCAAAGCTTTCCATGTACCCACCCAGATGATCCTCGCCCTCTCCCCCAAAATCGCTATGCTAATGGTGATTAAGTTTCCCAAGGCCCATAAGAATGTGGCCCTCGCTTAATTTCCTGGTGGTGTCACCCCCTTTGGTAAAAGGGAAGGGTAATGTAAATCCAGGGGAGCGCCCCCTCCATTTGGATCAGGGGGTATTCCCTTTCCCATCCAAGAAGTGGCCAAGAAGGCCAGCAGCCCCCTCCTCATCTCCTAGGGGTGATCTTGTTTAAGTGGTTGACAAGCGGTGGTTCAACGCTTACCCTTTAAGGACTCCGCCATCTGTTACAGTATTGACTTCAAATGAATTGATACTACAAAATCAAGGGGCTTATGTGCAAGCTATTGGAGTTTTGGCATTCTCATAGGACAAAAGGATCAAATGAAGTTAATGGCCACAAGCCTTTGGCATTAAAGCCTGATAGTCCCAAACAGTTGGCAACAAAACCTGACAGGCGCATATATTTGGCAAATAAAGCATTTAGTGTTAAATCTTTAGCAAAGCTTGCCAATGGCATTGGGCCATCAGAAAATGCTGCTGCAAGTTCAAAACCCCCACTAAGCATCAAAATCCACGTCCGACATTCCTTACTTGGCCAAACGGATGCTGAAGTGACCAGGTGCGGGTGGTTGGCCATCCCAAACCTGTTCCTGACCTCTAGGGACCGCCCCTACGTAGGGTGGCCTTGGGAGGTTACCGCTGCCCATCTTGCATGACGCCATCACTCCAGTCATAGTAACTGAAGAAAATCTGGAATTTGGGCACCCATAGATGAACTGACAGCAACTTTTCCCACAACCAATAATTTCAAAGTCAGTTCTAATAAAATTCGTTTTCCCCTCTCTCTCAAAGTTTTCCAGGGTGGCCAAATCTCAGGGGCATTAATCCCATGCTTTGCTATTATTTCCTAAATTGAACTTCTAATTAAGCAGTTGTAACACACTAGAAAAATTATGGTCAATTCTCTTAATTAAATTTATAAAAAAACCTCTCACACCCAAATTTATTTATTTAAGTTCAAGTTTTTCTTGCCAAACGCCCGTGACATCAACAATGTGGCCCTGTGGGCCTTGTATTTACTGGGTCGCCCAGTCATATTGTAACTTTGGCTCTCTTTGCAGTCAACTGGGATTATCATGTCAAGGCCTCTGCGAATTTTTCCCTATCTTACAATTACATACTCCCAGGCTCAATGGCTTTATGCTGTACCAGCTTAATTCTTAGCTGGGTTGTTTGTTATATTTGCAGCCCGTTGGCACATCCTTGTCAACAATCTCTCTTTCAATTTAAACGTCATTTGAGCGGCAATGTCCCTGGCATTCTGGCTCGCCTTTTGGGTGCTTTTGCATCTTGAATGGCAGGTCAGCCTAAACCTTATCTGCCATCTTCCTGACAATGGCCCTGTGTGGGAGGAGTGTTATGGGATGCAGGTCTATACCAGTTCAAAAGTATCTCTTCCAACTCCGCAGTAACATCTTGGTCACTGGGGTGAATCTACGCAAATGGAATAAGAGTAAGGAGGATGTCCTTCTGTATTACTGTAAGGTATGTGGAGAGTAGGAGATGGCAAAACATATCTTTAATGAGTGTACAGCAGTGAATGCTGTGTGGAAGAGTTTTCTCCTATGGTATGAAGCATATAAACCAAGGTGTAAGTTATGCTCTGGTCATCTCGCTTGGCCAAAGATCCTGATTGCATATGCTCCTTAAATTCTGCTTGCGATAAGGAGGAGTTTGGGGTTTGGTGTGTGATATGGGAGGAGGTGATGTATGGCCTATGGCTTGCTAGAAACCAGAGTTGCTTCCCTATGTTACAGATTAAGCTAATAAGAACTAGATTGGGCTCCCAGTCAGGATGCGCGAGCACCCAGTGGAGGGCCCAGAATGCCATAGGCATAGCCGTCTTAGCAACTAGTAAAAGTGGGGTGCTAATGGAGACGTGAGGAAAGTAAAAGTTCAGTAACGTACCAAAGGACCCCAAGGCAAATCAGATGGTTGCATTGGGGGCAACCGTGAGCTTGCGGGGCAACCCCAAGTTGGGAGAGGCAGTAAGGATGATAATTCCTCCAGGGTTCAAAGTTGCTGGCCTTCAGCTTTGAGTAGGGGGGCTTGGGTGCCAGCAAGGGACAGCACAGTGGCCACCGCGTGATTAGAAGTGAGAGCAAAGGTAGAGTGTGACCCACAAGAGGGGCTAGGACTGAGCTTCCCCTGGATGGGGCGCTACTGGTCCCACAGAGGGATGAGCCATCAGCGGTGAGGCGGTTATGGATCCCAAGTCTGCGAGTGGTGGGGTGAGGCGCTCGGGTGCTGCTCTAACTGGGGAGCAGTTTTGGAGAACTCAGCAACTGAATGGATGGGAGGGTTTTCATTAAACAAATGCAAGGTGATGAATGAAACAGCAGTTTCATCGT
The DNA here is from genome assembly GCA_022478985.1 of Massospora cicadina. Classification (NCBI taxonomy): domain Eukaryota; kingdom Fungi; phylum Entomophthoromycota; class Entomophthoromycetes; order Entomophthorales; family Entomophthoraceae; genus Massospora; species Massospora cicadina. The sequence continues at coordinate 43,746 of JAKSZP010017610.1, forward strand.
AGAGGGTGAGGCGGATTATTGTGTTTACAATTTGCTACCACGTGGCAGAGTTGAGAAAACGGATAACCCAGGTGGCGAATATTGGTAGGAGAACTTGGTTGATTGCACACTTTGTCAGATCAATCAGCAGAATTTATAAAAAATTATAAGGCAGACAGAGGCTGCGACAAGCTAAATGAGGAATTTGGATTTTATTAAGCGTAAATAAGAGGATGAACTGACAACTGCCCCAGAGCAGAGAAGTTGACTTAAGAGCTGGGTAAAATGAATGGGGAAGGTATCATGGGATTGGCCATCTGGGGTATGGCGATGGGATTTGGTTTGCTGGCTCGGAGGGGGGTAGGGTGATGCTTCAGATTTTGGAAAAAGTCAGGAAAACTTTTGCAAATTTATCCACATTCCTGGGGCTAAACAAGTCGATACTACCAATCTGGTTGCTGGCCATCTGAGTCAGCCTGTTTTCATGGTTCAGGTGTTCCATATTCATCCCAGGAGGCAGGGTCCCTTGGATCAGATTGTTTGCAACTTGGACTGAACCCTCAATTAGACTAATTGTGCGATCTTGACTTTCTGGATCCATTTTGAGCATTGGGACAGATGGTCCAAGTCTTTTGGCACCTGGTTCAAGATCTGAGCCATAACCTAATCTGGTTTCCGGTCCCAGCCAGTCTGGACTGGCTCCCACGGACTGGAATTTGCAGGCTGGGCTCCGATGTTGGGAAATTCTGTTTCCCCAAAATTCTAACATTTTTTGCCTGGGGAGTTTGTGGTTCCAGGGGCCTGTCCATGCCCCCTGGTGTGCGAAATCTCCCTACAGACTCCTTCTATCAAACTTACCCGGTTTGAGGAGGGATGAAGAGGTGGGAATGGGGTAGCCTTGGGGGGAGCGCAGTCACCCCGCGCTCATCTATCACATGGGCTAACTCACTCAGCTGTGATAGAAGGTCCACTGGAGCCTTGTGACCACTTTTTATCCAGAAGGGGTGTTGATCCTTATCCAGTTGCAGGGGATGGTCCCAGGATTTACACCCTACAGAAAGAATCCAAGCGACAAGCTCCTTGGGCTTAGTCATACAGCAGCTAGAAATAGCTGTAGAAACTAAGCAAACCTCTTTCCTCAAGTAAGTTCAACTTGGGGTCATTCTGGTCTCAAGCATCGGTATAAGGAATGGGAGGCATAACTTCCAAGCTGGATGGGTAGCCTTTACTACCTGATATACCAAACAGTAAGGAATATGTCACTTTAAGGTTGGTGTGAGTCACCCGTCCTGTGGTCAGGACCACTTTTGTGGTGCTTAGATTTGCAGCCCCAGAACGGTGGGGGACAGCACCATGGGTTTCATCCTGCAAAGTGGCCTGCAATGGGTGTCCTTATAGGCACTCAAAAACTCAAAGAAAAGGAGTGGAATTATCTACCAGATCTGAGCAACTGAACAAATAGGTCTGTTGGCGGTTGATGTTGAAAACAAGTTTTCTAAAGCCACTTCAAAGTAAACCTGAGGATGGGTGAGCATGTGGGATAATGACCACAACTTCAGTCAAAAGTTGAGCAAAGTTTCAAATTATGGATAGTCCATAATATTACATTAAACGCAAGGACTTATATGAGATTGGGGCAGTAGAGGAGTGAGTGTTTGGACATAATGTCCTTAACTGGATGCCCAGCCCAGGGTTCTTCTCAAAGTAGTTTGCGGACGTTGTTACAGAAGAGAATGGTGAGGGTGCAGATAAAGGAGTGATGGAGGTGGGTTTCAATTGACTTGTCACATTACAGGCAGCTCTTGTGCTGTCATGCGGACCATTTCAAACCCCTGCCATGTATGAGCAGCGTTTATGCGCCATACTGTGTTTGAAATCTTTGTTAAAAGATTAGGGTTGCTGACGTCTAGCCAGAGCACTTGAGATTATACTTCATGGTGGGGGTTGAAGATCAAGAAATTGAGGATGTTGTCAGTTCTACAGCTCTTCAGACTGGCGCTGGGGTTCGCGGTGGCTTGAAGCTGGAAATTTTGGATATATCGCTGAGGAGGAAATGGGAAAAGGGTTAGAATACCGAATATTTTATTAAACTAAAAGGCCTCAATATTTATAGGGTGCGTTGGGACTCAGTGCCTTCAGGATCGTCAGGGCCTCATCTGTTCAGGATCTTTACTGATCTTCTGGAATGGCCTCCTCGTGGGTGTCCCTAATGGGTAGCGTCGCTCACCTGACTGAATGGGTGGAAATGCCGCCCCACGTGACTCAGGAATAGGGGAGGAGGATCCTGAAATAGATTTAGCTCAGGTAGGTTGACGACTGAGATGGCTTGGCCTGATTCGGAAGAAGGGAATTAAAAAAAAATTTCTATCTTGAATCCTGACAATGCCCCCCTCAAGATCCTGTCAGAGGGGGATATTTGGCCGTAGAAACTGACCATGCACCTGAATTACTACAGTCCCTTGATTTATGTCAGTAATGGAGTACTTGGACCTCACTTTATGTATGACTTTGTAGGGTTCAGACCAAAGTACGTTGAGCTTATTCTGTCAGCCTCCAGGTCAATGATGATAAAAGAGAATGAGGTCACCTAGTTGGAAATCTGGTAAGGAGGGTCATCCGAGATTTGATCAGGATGTCTCTCTTCCAGTGGTGGTTATAATGCCTTAATTGGCTTGGGCTTGGAGCTGAACAATTTCATCAGCTAGAGCCCTCATAGTTAAATCGGAGTTCTCAGGGGTGGAGGCTTTGAGCAGGGGCTGGATGCTACTGGGTAGCTGAGGTGCCCGCCTATATAGGGCTTCAAATGTAGACATCTTGATGACATGATGATAGCTTACCCGTTAGGCAAGCAAGGCGCTGGGTATATAATGGTTCCAACGGGCAGGATCTGAGGCAGCCAACTTCTGCAGGATGGAAACAAGAGTTCCATTATCATGTTCTACCACCCCATTAGTAGACGGGTGGTAGAGGGCAGCGAAACTCTGGGTAGTGCCAAATAGCGAAGTTAGTTCATGTACTACCTGGGAGGTGAAGTTCAACCCATTGTCCAAAAGTAAGGTCTGGGGCACCCATGCTGGGGTGAAAATGGAGCGAACAAGAAAAAGAGCGGTAGCCTTAGCGGTGGCTGCAGGGGCTGAGACCGCCTCAACCCACTAAGTTAAGTGGCCTATAAATAGGATAATATACTTGTGACCATGCAGCTCAGTGGGAAGGGGACTAACCATGTCGATACTAACAACATTGAAAGGTTTGGTCGGGGCAACAACTGAGTGCTGATATTGAGGGTTGGCTCAGTATTGGGATCGGCAGGTCATACAAGCTTCCAGAACCTCTTGGATGGTTTATACCAGTTGGGTCTCAGTAGCAGCGTGGCTTCAGCCACTCATGGGTCTTCTTAACCGTATCCCACAGTAGAATGGCCTTCCAGGATGACGTCAGTTTAAGAGGAGGGTCGGATATAGGGAAGCCACTTCTTGTTGACTTTCTTGTAGAGTAGCCCATCCTTGATTTGAGTGTCTTGAGTCATTTGGCAGAGTTTGGCCTGAACCTTAGGAGTTTCCAGTTCCCATCGTTCAGGCTGTCCTATCAGGTCATAGAGCCAATCTTCCTCAGGGGCCAAAACTGCTAATACCAGCATCCTGGAGAGGCTGTCAGCATTCTGGTGTATAGCGCCTGCACGGTGGATGATGGTGAGATTGTAGCTTTGCAGTTTGTAGGGCCCACCTGGATAACTGACCATCGGGGTCTTTCATATGTTGAAGCCACTGGAGTGAAGAGTGGTCTGTAATAATAGTAAAATGAGCACCGTAGAGGTAGGACCGGAAATGTTTGATTGCTAAAGAGGATGGCTAGACATTCCCTCTGGTGACGCTGTAGTTCCACTCAGCCTTACTTAGCATCTTACTAAAATAAGCCATGGGATGATCGACCTGGTTCTCATCATGCTGAGCCAGGATAGCTCCAACGGCGACGTCACTTGCATCTGTGAACAACAATAAAGGTTGGTCGAAGTGAGGGTGAACTAGAACAGGTTTAATACATAAGGCCATATGTAAAGTGTTAAAATCCTGTTCCTGCTCAGGCTGCCACTCAAACGGTACGTTCTTTTGCAGGAGGTAGAACAGCAGCTCGTCTAGGTCGGCAAACCATGGGATGAACTGATGGTAATAGCCCACCATGCCTAGAAAGACTTGAATATCTCATAGGCTTTGGGGCGTGACATCTTTTCTATGGCGTTGACTTTGTTGGGTATATGTTGGATGCCACTCTTAGAGACCTTGTGTCCTAGAAACTCTAGCTCAGACTGGAAGAAGGAGCACTTTGAGAGCTTGATCTTGATGGAGGCCTTCCTGAGACACTCAAAGACTTCCTTGAGATGCTCTACATGTCCGTTATAAGTTTTCAAAAAAATGGTAATTTCGTCCAGGTAGACGAGGACACATGAGAGCTTCAAGTCCCAAGGATCCCATCCATGGCACGCTGGAATGTGGCCGGGGTGTTAAAGAGGCCTTGGGGCATCCAGGTGGGCTCAAATAGCCCTTCGTGGGCGATTAGAGCGCACTTGGCTCAGTCTTTGGGGGCAATCTCGACCTGCTGGCGAAGTCCATGGCCAAAAAGTACTGGGAACTGGCAAGCAGATGGAGAGAATTGTCAATCCAGGGTAGGGGATAACTATCATTCTTGGTGATGGAGTTGAGTCGTTGATAATCCATCAACACCCGGTGCTTGCCATCCTTCTTTCAGACCAGCAGAAGAGGAGAGGTCCAAGGACTATGCGAAGGGATAAAGAGCCCAGCGCCGAGCAGCTGTTTAAGATCTACTATAGCCTGAGCCTCTTCAACCTTGCTCTTTTGGTAAGGCCAGGACCAAAAAGGGGGCGTCACCATTTTCTACACGGTGGAGGACTCCATTCATTCTTCCAAAATCATAGGTTGAAGTTAAGAATAGGTCTGAGTATTCCTCCAAGAGCTCCTGAACCTTGAGTCGCTGTTTGTCAGAGAGGGCCTTTCCAATATAAGCGTCAACAAAATTAACTGAGGGTGGTGACTCCAAACTAAAGTCCCTTAAGTCCCCAAAGCTTCAAACGTTGACAACAGCTCCTATTGGTAACAGGTGGATGTAAGCAGCGGGTTGGTTCGAACCTACAACTTTTGGTTTGTCATTCAGGTTGGCTAGCAACACTGATATAGATCTGGCATACGCTGGATCAAGGATCCTGGGGCAGGTCAGCACTTCCTTAGGAGATGGATTATCTAGGCCTCAGACTTCCAGTAAAAACCCCGAGGAAATATTGACAATGAACCTGGGTATTGACGATGACTTGGGATTTTGGGGGTACGTAGTCGCCTGGGGTAAAATAGATCGGCATCCCCTCTAGTCTGTCAACAGCAGGAGGGGGTAGTTGGACTCGAGAGCCCCAGATGTGATATACAAGTTGATTGATTTGGCCTTTATTCTCCAGTAGGCAGGCTCAGGCCTTGACCTCAGCCCTAGAGTTATGAGCAGTTTCAAAAACCATAGGGACTCGATGTCCTAGAAGGGAGAGGAAACCACCATTTAATGGAGCACCGCCAAATAACTCAAAGGAACTGAGTCCCAAGGAGCAGGTCATAGCTAGGGTTGTCCAGAGCAATGGCGGGTGTATCTAAAGTGAGCTTTCTGAACTGAATTGGTGAGAGGAATAGGCCCCTATGGATCGGGTGCACTGGGAGCCAGCTATGCCATAATCCATGTAGTGCTGCATATAGGGAGTGAACTTGATGCGTTTCATCAGCTTGGAAGAGATGACGTTCATGGGGGAGCCACCTTTGACTATGGCGTAAACTAGAATCTTGTGGACCTGGATGGTGACTCATGTACCCAAACTTCTAAAACTGGGGCGGTAACGTGAGGAAAATGGGAGAATCATCAGAAGAAGAGTAAGCAGTATCAATGTATTTACTGTCATTAGATACCGCGACTACTTCCTCAGAAATGATGGCTTCTGGTTTATGTGAGGGGGATAATTGAGGTTGGGCAGGGATGTCAGCATGGAGCGCCTCATCCTTCATGCTGACAACCCTTTTCCCGCCTCCTCAGCAAGACGTTTCCAGCAGGTCTTAGCGCTATGTCTAAAGCCATTGCAATAGGTGCATCGAGGATGGGGGTTCTTCTGGTTCTTGACTACATGGACCCTAGGGCGGTTAGAGGGGCCAGTAGTCATGGCCTTAAAGTGTAGGATTAAAGCAGGGATCTCGTTGAGGGCCTCCTTAATTTCCCTGATACAGGTGAACCCGTTCTTCTGCCCGATCATATGCATTTGGACCTCACTATAGGACCCCAAGGCAGAGATAATAGCGGTGATAGCGTCGTCCAGAGTGATGCAATTCGTTGTGACCAAAGGTTGTGCCTGGGCGTAGAACCGGTTGGCAAACTCCATAGGGTTTTCTCCTTTGTTCAGTCAAATGCCCATGAACGCTTGCTTTTGGTTGGCCAGAGTTTGGTTGCTGCCAAACTCTTGGATCAAGGCAGTGCAGACCTGTTCCCAGGTGTTACACTCCTTCAAATGGGGGGTCATGATTTCCTGGGTCGTGCTGTCTAGACAGGAGTAGATAAGCTTCACCTTTTGTTAATCGGTGGCCTCCTCCACGGAACTCTTGTTGGCATATAGAAAGAAGGCGATAATTTCCCATCTGGTAGTAAAACTTTCCTTGAAACTAGGTTTAAAGTTAGCTACGATGGGAGTGGAAAGGGTGTTAACTCCTGGGATGGGTACCAGCTCTGAGATCTCCATTTCTGCATAATCTTGAGGAGCCTACTGATCCAACAGCCTCCATAATCCTTCTAAGTCCTCTTGGATGTAGTCCCAATACTGACTGAGGGTGGAAGCAGAAGCCTTATTGGCAACCTGCTCCTTTAGGGATTGAATCTCACTGTTCTGTAGATGGAGCTGGTTTTTGATGGTGGACAACCAGGTTTCGAACCCTCAACAAGTTTGTTCAAGCAGGGAGATACGCGCGTCCGTAAGCTTTGTGAAGGCGCTGAGGTTATCCATCTCATCTGACAATGCTTTGATTGAGACCCTGGGGTCGAGGGGGACACCATCTGATCAGAGCTTGCATCCCAGTGCCACCTTTTGGATTTAATCCTGTAAAGCATCCAGGGCGGTCATTATATCCCTTCACCAGGGGTCTTTAGGTTTGCCTGAGGTTGAAGGGCCCGGGGGCCCTTGAGGCCCACGTGGTCCCTTGGGTCCAGCTGCCCTTGATGCCCCTCAGGGCCTTCAGGCCCCCTAGGCCCTTCTGGCCCAGCACCCGTGGGGGGTAGTCATGAGAGGCCAGCTCTCAGTAGTGCCGCTGTAGGGATTGTACCAGTTCTTTGACTTGAAGTAGACGCTGGGTCCATGTCACTTTAAATAGCTGGGCGTTTTGACGAAATTGCTCCCCAAGGTAGCCAGAGAATCTGCTATCCAATACTACAATCTGATCGCGGATCTCATTGATTAATTGTCAGTTATCAAGAATAGCTTCGCAATTGTCATGAACAAAGGAGGAGGCAGCGTCATAGAAGTTGATAATGTAGGAATGTAAATTATGGGTGAGCCCTAGCTGCTGGGAGACCTCCTGATGGTGTAATTCGACTAGCTGGAGGAGATGATGGAAAGAGGGGTGGATAAAGCTACGAAGGTAGCATTAAGGCCTCAGGGTAAGCTCCCCAGCTGGCAATACAGCTGAGGCGCAGAGGTCATGCATTGTGGAAGGTATGGAGGAGGCACAGGAGCGGCTGGAGTGGGCGCCCTTGGAGTAGATGCCATTTATTAGTTGTTGAACAACATCATTGATGTTCTCATACTAGAGTAGGTATTGGCTCCCATCTAGGGAGGGCAGCAAGAGTTGGAAGGCGGCCCAAAATTCTAGCCTCTCCAGCTGCGAGGGCGGTGTTGCGTACTGTGAGGTACTAACCCATCATGTAACGCTCCTCAGTTGACCAGTCGTTTGGTCATCAGGGCTGCTATTGGTTTCCATTTTTGTGATAGACGTTTTCACTTAGGACAGCTCGGAGCCCCTTGTAGTGAGCACCACTTCTGTTGGAGCTACAGTTCTTCGGACTGGTGCCAGGGTTTTCAGTGGCTCAAAGCTGGAAAATTTGGAAAGATTGCTGAAAAGGAAACTGGAAAATGGGTCAGAATACCGAATATTTTAAACTAAAATGCCTCGATATTTATAGGGTGAGTTGGGACTCAGTGCCTTCAGGATCGTCGGGGCCTCATCTGTTCAGGATCCTTACTGATATTCCAAAATGGCCTCCTTGTGGGCGTCCTTAATGGATAGCATAGCTCACCTGACTGAATGGGTGAAAATGCCGCGCCACGTGACTCAGGAATAGGGGAGGAGGATCCCAAAATAGATTTAGCTTGGTTAGGTTTGACGACCAATTCAGCACAGCCTAATTCAGAAGAAGGGAATTTGATTTGATTTCTATCTCGAATACCAACAGATGTACATGGGGCCTGTAAAATGAAATTAGTACGAGAGAACAATTCTCCCATTATGGACCAGGGTGTGGTGGAGGTAGATTATTCCAGGGCCATTACTTTTGTAAGGGAAAGTATTGTACACTCATGCACCTACTTGCTTGAGGGTAATAAGACCTGGTTTTAGTAAGAACTCTAAGAAGGTTTGATCTGGTGGCCTGATTGGTTTTTAAACAAACTATGATAGCGTTGGTGTGGCACATGGGAGTCTCAGGGAGATCGCTAAAGCCTGGAGTAAGTCCAGATCCCTTTGTACCATTGGAGTCACGTCTCAGTAGATGATATGCTTGAGGAGCCTGGTTACTATATTGACGGATTGGGTTCTAGTGTTTAAAGTCCCAGGCCACCTTTACTGCAGGATCAGGAAATCATTTTCAGAGCAGTGGGTGGTAGTAACCCCATATACAGCAACGGAATATCAAATTCATCCTTGAGTTTATACTGTCTGTGAAGGGGAAAACTTGAGCTAGTAACCATACCTTTGGTATCAAAAACAAGTTTTTCATCTGAGCTCGTCCTTGGGGAGTGATATACTGGAATTTCCATTTAGCTTACAGGAATTCATTTCACCCAGTATATGTCTCTCATTCTCCTTGATTGTGACCCCTTAGTGTATGATGAGGACACCTAGGTGGCGGAAGGTATTGCGGGGTTGGGTCAAGCCCAAAAGGGGAAAGTTAATGGTACCAACTTGTACTATAATGGTTTTAGAGATGTTACATCTCACATTGGAAGCCTTGGAATAGCTAACAAGGGCCTCATTGGTAAGGTCTAGGTTTTTAAGCATCCAACCTTCACCGCTGTGTCTTTGGAAAAAGCTATGGCATTGATGGGGTTTGTAAGGCACTTAATTACCCACAAGTTGTTTAGGGAACATGTCCAGGTGAGGATCCAGGGCTATGGTGACCCTAATTAAGCTCAGTGTGTCCCATTGATAGAGACCTTGCTTGACCATAAACTCCGGTGTAAAGCCTATCAGGGCCAGTGCTTTGGTGTGAAGCTTGTCATATAGCGCTGAGATCCATCTCCTAGCTCTTAGTGGGATGTGTAAGCGGATTAAGGAGGCTTCAAGATACTTATAACTCTCACAAAATACGCTTTTTCCATATTGAGGAGGTCAAAAAAATCCATGGGTTTGTGGTGAGTTAGCTGAAAGATCACAAGAATCTTGTTGTGATTGTTCCATAATGGTCTTCCTGAGATGAAGCCATCTTGAGCGGCGTTTAGGCATGGCGCCGCCCAATTAGTCATGCAGTTCACTGGGAGCTTAGTAAAGAGATAATGGTCTTTCATTAGAGATGTTGTTTTCCAGTTTAGGAGGTCCTCTTGGCTTTATTCTTATGGATAAGGGTCACAATCGATCTTTTTAAGTCAGTAAATAATACTACTTTTTCAAAGATGGTCGAAAAAAAGGCTGGAGGGCCTTTGTAATCGTTTTGGGATCCGCTAGGTACACTTTAAATAGGATACCATCCAGGTCAGGGGCCTTTAGGAGTGAAGCGTGGAGTGAGTTTCCACAACCCTTGTTATGAGAGCAGCACAAGAAGTTCTTCATCCGCTGGGAGGTCAACCAGTAGTACTGCAGCCCATCTGATTAAATTGCAAACATCTGTTGAGTTCACCCAGGAAGCCTGGAATAGGGTTAGATAGTATTGATAAATCACTTTGTTGAGTTTCTCCCTTTCCGTGGGCATGGTGTTCCCCACTTTATAGGGTTGCAAACACCTGAGTCTTTGAGAGAGCATTTATTTTTTGGTAAAAGTGGGTGGGCGTTCCCACTAGGTGTAGTAAAGTGTCAATGTGGATTTTGCCGCCCATTGTTCTTGGGTAATAGTTTTTACGTGGTGCGTCTCTTAAGTGGCTTCTCATGCTTACAACCATAGGGTGAAAGGAGTTTATTTAGAAATTCCTTTCAATATGCCTAGTTCTGAACTTATCCCATATGACCTTAGTGCGGGCTGTGGTCTTCTGGAATTCATGCAGTCGTAGGCAACATTCAAGATTACCACCTTATCTCTGCTTGTTTACCTTGGGGGTGAGCAAATGGGGTGAAGTTGTGGATACAGGTTTATGGAAAGCCATAATTAGTTTTCTCTCACGATAAAGTTGTTCTGGATCACTAGGGAAATATTTAGTCAAAAAGTGTTGCAATGGTTTGAGGTTAGTCTTATGGACCAACATAAGGGACTAAAATTGCTTATGGTGTTATCTTGAGTTTTAGAAGCGGAGACTTGACCAAAATGGGGATTATTAGGGCCATATCTATTAACGACGCAGGTCTGAACTCCATCTCCCTGTACTGAGTCTGAATCATAAAGGCTAGGAAAGACGCAGATGGAGGTAATTTATCAATAAATCCGCTGGACCAGAAAAAGACATGGAGTTGAGTAGTTCCCTGCTGATCCTGTCTTGAGGAGGGAGGGTGTTCTGGATGTGATTCAACATGGTTTTGAAATCACCCACCAGCACCATATTGTGAAGGAAATGGATGCGGGAAAGTTCTTCCAGTAGCCAGTCATGTTCCTGACCTACATTTAGCAGGTATATACTCATATTTTGGGAGTAGAACTTAGGAGTGGATAACTTGGCCAAAATTACGAAGTTTGTTATGGTGTTTTAAAAAAACTATGTGGTTTCACCCAGTAATTGAAGATAATGAGGGCTGCATAGTTAATCCATCATGAGTTTTATCTACATTGTTATTCCATACTTCTTAATCAGATGGGGACGTAGGATCCTTGGACGGCTGAAATATCATGCAAGTTGTTATTAAGTTGTAGAGGAAGAGGGCTCATTACTTGTAATTCTGCAGCTCATTGGAATTAATGAACTTCAGGGCTAGGGTGCCCTCGTGGGTCCTCATAGTTAGCCCCTCCTTATACTTGGGGACTTGCCAGTACTTACATATGCTTCAGGGTGACTGCTTGTTTTAAGACCCTGAGCTTGAATCTTGGTAGCAATCTGAGAAGAGCGCCGAGGGGGTGCAGAGTTTTATTGGTGGAATGGGGTGAGGATCTGGTGAGCCAGCCTAGTATACTTTCCTGTTGCCATGCTGTGATAGGACCTTTAGGTTTCCCCAGGATCCTCCATCTGGGTTTTTCTAATCAGTCAAAGTCCATTTCCACCTTCTCTAGTAACAATAAAGAGGTCTGGGATGTGATAGGTATGATTCGTGGGCTTAATAGGTTGGGAGGTCTGCATCAATTGGGGTACTTCAGGTATTTTTCGTTGGTTAAGTGGTACCTGTTGCCTTGGATTCGCTAATATTTTAATTGAAAATTATAATACTTGTGCTGAAAAGTTATTATGGGTCATGTTTGCCAGACAGGTATCCTCTGGATTTAATGGGGTTTCAACGGCTTGCAATTGTTTTGCACTGTTAATAGTGGGTATATTTAAAAGTCCTAAATTAGGAGGGAGGCTACAAAGCTGAGGGGGTATCACTGCATGGTCAGTTGCACATTTTTAACCACCCTACAGAGGGTAATTAAGGACATGTACTCTAGCAGAACTAATGTGTTGGTTGAGGGATTACTGCTGCCACTGCATGAGATCTCATTATACCTGAAGTAGGGGGCTGGCTGGTGGTTGTTAGGGGTTGTTTTGCGTGGAGCAACTGTTGTAAAGTGAATCAAGGGCGTTTAACCATGAGCAATGGGGTTGTGCTTGTTTGGGATTCACAAAGAAAAACAAGGCAAGATCTGATTACAGAGACCCAGGTATAACCTCTATGTTACAGGCAACCGTGGGTTTAGGAATTAATGATGCTCTGGCAACCAATCCCAATTTGTCAGAGCGTATTACAATGACCCGTTGAAGTCCACTGATAGAACAGATCCAAATTCCATTAGCCCTCAACTGAGTGCAAGTTTTTGGGGAATCTGGGTCATCTGTGGTTGGTAAGTTTGTAAAATTTACCCAGATGATCTTATTGAGATTTAATCTGGCTCTGTTTATGTGTAGGGAGTCCCGCGAGATCTCAATGTTGGTGGGAATAATGCTCTCCAAATCCACTGAGTTTGTGCAATCTACATTATGCAGTGGTTTTCCACAGCTTCATGAATGATTTTATTTGATAAAAAGTTCCTAGCAATTATATTTTAAGTGGCTAAAAATTTTTTCGGAGTAGTATTTGACAGGGTTATGGCCATAATAGAGGCGGACCACATGGGCTAGAGGTGATTTAGGAAGGGATTTTTGTGCTCTTATTTTAGATCACCACTTTTTGACTTCTGCAACAAATGTGGCTTTATAAGAGTTGTTATTAGGCGGGCAGGTGACGTCCATTTAGGCCAGACCATCGATGTGTGCTTGTCAGGTTTGTTTTGGTTTGAGCTGACACCGCAGGTTCAGCATGTGGGGTGCCATAGATGAAGCTGCCAGGTTCCCTTAGGGTTTATTCTTTGTCATGGATGAACCCCAGCATGTGGGCTGGCGCCATAATATTGGTTTCTGGATTCCTTTTTGGTTTACTGGTCATCTTCTGGGTTTTCACTGGATGTCCTCAGTTGTGGAGGGTTGGATTGGCGCTGTCCTGGTTTGATGATTTAATAGTGGGAACTGATGCTAGAGATAAGGCTGGGTGACAGGAGGCCCAGAAGGTGAAACTTCAGGCTCTCCTGACCTAAAACACACCTTAGATCAATGCTGGGTGCAAGCCAAGCATGCCCAGGTTGATACTAATGGGGTGCAAAACGCTCAGCCTCTTATCTCGGCCCAGGCACTGAAATGAACGATTTACATTACAAATGATGATGGTTCAATTCAGTTAATTGGAGAGCAAGGGATCAAATCCTGTTCAAGTTATAAAATTTTAAGTTTTGGTAAAATATGGCTTCAATCAATTACTCAAGTGAAGGCACTTTCAGTGTACATTACTAAAATGGATGGAAGCGTCTGTTTATTGGAGTGTCAAGGCTTGGGCGCACTTCTGAAGAGCCTGAATTTCCCCAGCCCACTTTAAATATGTTTTTGCGACCAACATTCCTCATTGGTCAACTTTTCTTAAATAAATTTACCCGTTATTTTACGTTTTTTCCAAATGGTTCCTTGGGCGAACTTGATGGTGGACCTCTGCGGGGAGGTCTCCAACTATGTGGGCCACTACCTTTTATCACCATTCACCCAAATCCCAGGTGCTTTCTTGGACCATTTAGGTCCCCTCCATATTGAGGAACCCAAGTCTACTAGCACCAAGTTGCACTTGATTAGGGACTCCCCTCTGGGGTCCACTCAAGCTGGGATGTTTCTTACTTACCTGGTATTATATGTTGCGCTTTACAACCTTGCCTGGGGTACCTTTTGCACAGGCACCATTCGAGGTGCCTCATTTCTCATCCTCTTAACGACTAGTTTCCTAGCAATGTGGGTTTTCATCCCACATCACCTTGCTGGGAAAAAGAGAGTTACAGACACTCTCTTGACAAGAGCACTACATTAGATCAATATAGCACTAACCAATTGATGGGCTCAGGATATTAAAAAAAATTGAAGGTCATGAAAATAGTTTAGGTATTAAGGTTAGCCTCCCGAGATGGTTTTAATTGGGTTGTTCTTGGTTGGTTCATTTTTAAAAAAGTTTTTTTTGGGGAGGGGGTAGTTATTACAGTCAGATGACCAAGCATATACATGTATTACTGATGGACTTTGACATTCAGTGTTTATTAAGTTGTAAGAAATCTGAAACGTCCTAATGCTCTGGGTGGTTTCAGTGTTGATGGTGAACTCCGTCGCTGGCACTGAATGGTCAAAATAAAACATCCAATTGTTGGTTAAACTCTTGATCTTTTCAGTAAAGGTGGGGTTGGCTAAGATGGGTTAGTTGGCAGTGCGGTCTGCAGTGAAGACGCTGCTTTCAGTGTGTTGTAGAACATCATTTAATATTGTGGCTGCTATCTGGGAGCGGGTGGACCTTGTTGATGCACAAGTTGTCAACCAGGGGTTGACGTATGGTTTTGGGATAGGTTCTTTCGTTTGATGCTGTGTCAGCGGGATTTTAGGCGGGGTTTGCCGCATTATTCTATGTTGTTTTGTAATTTACTCTAAAGGAACTAATTAACTAGGGTAAAATAAAATTTCAAAAGTTATGCTTAGCAGATTTCAATCGGTATGTCCACAAATAAAATGACTTCAGAATGAGAAATGTCATTTAGGATATCTATATACCTTATCTGTACTTTAAAAACAGAGTTGCTCTTAGTTTTAGTTTGCTAGATATATACTTTAATTTGAATTAAAGCTTGAGAATGTCTACAGACTCCAAAGGCTGTGGTAATGATACTGCTCAATTTATCAAAAATTAAATTCCTGAGTCAAAGCCAATGCCTATATAGAATGTTGAATGTTTGCCCCTGACATTATGGAAACTTTTCACAAATAGTTTTAGGTTTTATTCTATCTTGAGGTCCATTAACTTGACCAACTTCTGCCCATTTAAGAAAATTCTCTTTTTATGTAGCTAATAAGATTATGGCCAAATGCCATAGGTCTAGGCCATAGTTATCCACCCTTTTAGACTTAATCTTCCTGATATGGAAGGCTTGAGCTATTTGATGGTCAGGAAGCTTTTAAACGTGACAAGGATACTCTCTGTGGAACAAACAACTTAATTGAGCTATTGATCTGTGAACAAAACACATTGAAGTTTAACACAAGTTTTCTTTATTTCATAGACAGATTATTTGCAAGTGTTTCAGGACTACAACCACTTAGGCTTCAAGGCTTCTGTGGAGCCATATAGAGCACATTATAATTACAAATATCTTTTATTTTCAAAGTTTTTGCGAACTTTTTAATTATATAAGCCCTAAAATTAAACTGAGAACAAGATACATTACTAAGCTAGCTATAGGTCTAAATATAGATTAAAAACTTAATTTAAGATTTGGGTATTAGACTATGGAGAGTCATATCTAACAGGTACATATAGGAAAGCTATAGATCAAGAATCTAGGTTATTTTACCCTTTAATCTAAAAGCTAGAAAGCTATATTATATCCTAGGCGATTGTAAACCTCTTAATTAAAAACAACCTCTAATATAACTTCTTCAGAAGGTTTTAGATCTATTAATATGTTTTAATGACATTGGTCTATAAGAGAATCTTTGGCGTTGTTGTAATTTATTTGGCCAACCATCTGGATAGGATACTTATATACTTCATATTAAATTATACTATATTAGGTATAGGTCTTGGTGTAAGAGTTCTCTTGACTGTCGCTAAAGTTCAAAATGGGCTCAAAGCTGTATATTAGTGTAGAGGTCACTATAACGAAAAGATGGCAAAATATACTACTTTGTTAAGTTAGAAAGCGTCAAAATTTTTAAAATATGTGGGGACATAGTGCCAGGGGACCTTCGTGGCCCTGTATTATCAGGATCTTTCACAGTATTCTAGATCAACCACCTGGTCAGCGCACTCATTGTTCTGCGACTTCCTCATGACTGAATCGGTGAGTGTAGCGCCTCTCATGGCTTGGGAAGCGGGTACAAAATTTCTGAGGGCATCTCCACTGATTTTTGGGAGCGTGTGCTCCCTGATAGGATTTCCCAACAGTGCCTTCAGGGTCTGATTCCATTTGCGATGACTCAAGGGTTGAGTTGTTGAGACTTAATTTGGATGCAGGGATCAGAACTTGTCTATCTTCTCAAATACTGACAATAGGGCTCAATTGCTTAGTATATTTTTAAAACCCGCAGGCTCTGACTTGTATGTAGTGGCCAAAGTTTTTTAAATTACTGTTGGTAGATCTTACGGGTCTCTTCATTTATAAGCTTTGAAGCAGTCAATTAAATCCCTAAACTCCACTAGTCAACTTCCATGCCTCAATTATTGATTTCTAAAGCTCATGGACTTAGTTTTCATATAGGATATTCTATATAATCTAAATAACATTATTTTCCTTATACCTAGTGTAAAATAACAAGTAGTAGGATCCCTGTTCCTTATGGCCATCCTCCAGTATATGATGACAATTGTCATATTACTCCTATTATGGAAATGCCATGAGCCCTAGTCATTCACTGTTATGGCCTTAGCTGGAGATTACAATTTTAGTTTAACGCTCTTAATTGCTGCTTAGTAATATTAAAATGGCATTAATTAAAAATTTAGTAGAGAAAAGAGTATATCTAGGCGTGAAAGTGATTTTTAAAGATACTTTTTATGTAGTCTACTATCAGCTTATACTAAAGATTACTTTATTGATCCAATTAGCCACTAAAAGTTGATACTATTGTGCGCTTATTTAATTTGCTCTAAAGCCCTATAAGAATTAAGAAGTTTCCTTTTGGAAGGTTTTGATCAGTTTAATTTCATCAAACAGTATGTGTAATATCAAGTGTCATTAACCTGAGAATTAGAATGATGCCCATTCTCCAATTTTAACATTTGGTGCTCATTACAGGGGCTCACACACCTTTTTACCTGTACACCATTTTGAATCAACATGGATCACCTTAACCCCATTGAGGACTACCTTCCATTAAAAAGTACACTTCACTCAGAATATTTAGTGTACATCTCCCAAACTTCAGCAAAAACCACTTAGTGATAATTGATAAATATGAGTCAGTATAGATGCTCATGCCAGTAACTTTCTAGAATTATTCTTGGCCATAAATGTCAAATAAAAGAATAAGTACGAGATTCTGCAGCATATCAACGCCTCCTTGATGGCCTTGATACCAATATGAACAGGTCTGTCCACCCTGTTACTAATTAGTATCAGGAGATTGTTTAATTACTTTTGGAACTAGAAACTGAGCGTCAAAAAGTGAGGTCCCTCGTGAAGGAGAATATCAATATGAAAGCAGATTTTCTAGCCGTTACCCAAAATATTTGTTGACATTGACACTGTGTTTCAGGCGGAATGCCACCTTTTTTCTGATATTTTGTCACATTTTAAAAATTTTCAATAATCTGATCTCCTAAGGGAGACCCCATTCTATCATAACCAGATATTGAGGGTGATGAAAAGAGGGGCCCTCATGATTTGCACTATGGTTTTTAACTCACCTTTAGGCGTTAAGCTTCTGCCCATCCAGACACTCTAGATGCTCCTCCTCCTGAGCCTTTGGCCTAGATTATTGGTGAGATACAATACCACCTGTATGTAACACCGCTGCTACTTCAACTCCTGTTCCCTTGACCTCTTCCAACTGGGCCACTCAAGGGATACAAGATGCTTTATTCCAAGCCTCATCTTTGTATTGCGGGAAGTTAAATGGAAATGACACAAGCCCTTTAGCCTTGTAGCTAAGACAAACATGATCCCATTAATATTATTATTATACCTAAGCTTAAATGATGGGAATGTGCACAGTCTTATTGATCTCTTCAAAATTAGTATGGGAGGAGCGGCTGAGAATGCTAAGTTAGCCATGAAATTAACTCCTTAGACAAAAAATTCAGGAATTAATTATGTTTTAGTTAAAGAGAGTTGGTTTGTCTTATCACATCAACAAGGATCTTTTTATCAAATTTTGGAAGTCTAGAAAGGATAAAAACTTGGAAGAAGAAATTCCTCAATATCTTTTTATAAAAAAGATAAAATTGTGAAAGCCTATTCCAATTGCTTCTATTTAGGGGCACAGACATTATCTAGGGCCAACGTCATTAATAGATTTAATACTCAAATTGCGTTTCATCATGCCTGTGAGCCCTACGAAGTATTGTATT
>JAKSZP010017611.1:0-61720 GCA_022478985.1 Massospora cicadina
GCACCTTAGGTGCGAGGGGGTGGGCACCTGGGCCCACCAGCCTCCTCTGGATCCCACAGGCCTTCACAGCAGCGTGGGTGTTTGCAGTTTTGCTATCAGTATTTTTGTTAATTTTTGCAGAAAGGTTTGTGTAGGCTTTTGCCTTCACTTTTTGTTTCCCCAACAATGGACGAATTTTTTGCGGTGTGGATGAGTTTGGTGCACCATCAAGCGGGGCAAAAAAAATTTTTAGGTAGGTTGAAGGCCAAGTCAGTTTCAACTGGAGCTTGGTTGCAAAGATCGGGAGAATTCAAGTCACCCATAGGATCCTCAGATCAGATGGCCCAATTTGGTATGGGCTTCCCAATCTGATTGGTTGGTGGATTCCCAATTTGCTTCTGCTGCAAAGGTTTCGATGCCCTCCTGGCGTTGGGAGTGTGAGATAGCGGTGGTGACTTTGGCTGCTTCCTTGGCCGCGGCCCTGAGGGCCTGCTTGGCCTTCTTCTGATTTTGTGGAGAAATAGGTTTTACCAGAAGGTAGCATCAATGTGCTTCCCATGGGAAAGCCTCTTTGGTGCTTACAGTTGGTTCGTAGTGTGCCTCTCCGCTGGCCATGGCCGCTGAGGGGTGCTCTTGGAATGTGACGCCCTCCTTGGTGGGGCATGCGTGTGCCTTATGGCCAAACGCGTCACAGTGGGTGCGATGGGGGGCGCGCTGTCCACGGTTACCTGGAAAGGGTGGGTGGTATGCCCTTTGATGTTTATAAAAGTGGAGTGTGAGATCTGGATTAGGTCCTTCACAATCTCCTCAGTTGGGGTCAGAACTGCGATGGCTTTGCCAGTGCACAGGTTTGGCATCAGCATAAAGCGTTGCATTTTGAAATATTGTATTTCACCATAGATGGCGAGACCATCTTTCAGGTTTTTCACCAAAATGTCACGTTTTACCGTAGTAGGCAAGAAGTTGAACGTGAGGAAAATTTGGTTGGATTTTGTCCATCTAGTGCGTTTTGTTTTGATGACCCGTTGCCCTTCGTGGAGGTCAATCACTACGCGCACTGCAGCAGCCTCATCTGCTGCCTCCTTGTTTTCAAAACCTAGGTCCAGCCAGCCGCGTGACATGGAATGAGGTGCAACGTACACCTCGGTCAGGAAAAAAGTGTGCACATCCCCACAATATTTTCCTATAGAGTTGTTTGTTGGATGTCCAGAAACAAGCGGACTCTGTATTCCACCAACGAAAGTGGCTTGGAGTGTGGCATATTTATGTACTGGTTGCATCGTGCTTGCCAAGCGAGGATTTCTGGGGAAATAGTGACCGCCAGTTTTTTGAAATTTCTTTCTATTCCGCTTGTTTCTCCGGGGCGTTTTTGAACGTTTGAGGCCGCGGGCCTCCCACCTGCTCCTCTTAACTTACTTGCCCAACTGCTCCCTGACATGGGCGCAGACTAATCTCCTCTATGAGATTTATCAAACTAGATTCAGACTTGAATTGAATGGGTTGCAAAAGTGATTGCAACGAGAGAGAAAAGTCATGAGATGAGTCAGGGTAATTGATAATTCCATCAAATTCTCGTAAAAATTGAGTCACAAAAGTAAATCATAACTCAAATTATCGAGTACAATGGTTGGTATGGTAAAGGTTGATTTCCCAATTTTCAGAGGAAAGGATGAAAAAGCTCCAATAGACTGTGTACTCTAAGGTCCGTCCATGCCATATTCTTCATGATGAGAAATATTGGGTGTTAATTTGATCCGTTTTACCAATTTTGATGAGACAATATTCACTGGGGATCCAGTATCTATGATAGCTATGGCATTGACTTGATTCACTTGGAAGTCAATATGGGTAATGGTGCTTCCAAACTGAGAGGATAATGCCAACAAAGAGGGCAAGGAATAAGAAGAATGTTCACCTTTATTACACTCAAACTTTGATACTCTTGCTGCGCACTCATATCATTATCAAGGTGAAGAATCTTATTGGGCTTATCTCTTTTTTCTTCTCATCTGCTTCCTTTTTAAAACAACAATCCTTGGTATGGAAATAGCGATGACAGTAGTTACACTGAATTGCCCTAGTGTTCTCAGGCATGGTTTAGACTTTGGGGTGACTAGGTCTAGGAAACTCATAAACTTGGGGTTTTTTGGAGAATAGAGGAGGCAATTCCAATAAGGCCTCCTTAATGTCCAAAATACTTTGAAAATTCTTTTTTAAACTGATTAAATAACCTTGCATCTGAGTCTTGAAAGTAAAAGCTGACAGAACAGCAGTAATTGCATCATCCAAGTTTAACTGACCACAGGCTACTAGAGTTTGAGCTTTCCGATTGAACTGATGAGCAAAGTCTTTGGTAGATTCATTTCAGTTAGGATGTATACCCATAAAAGCCTGCTTTTGCGAGATTAAAGATTTCTCACTCCCAAATTCTTTGATCAACGCTTCTTTGGCCTGAGCCCAAGTAGAGCAAGTCATTAGATGGGGAACCATAATATCCTGAGCCAATCGAGTAAGGCAATTTGCAAGTTGTTCATCTTTTGGTGATCTGTGGCCTCACTTAATGCCTTTTCATAAATATAGAGAAAGGAGATAATGCTGCCTTCCCCTAGGAGTATTTTTCCTTGAATACTGGCTTGAAACTCATGGAAGCATTAGTGGTCAAAACATGCACCTCAGGCTGTTCTGATTGAGTGGAAATATAAGAGGTGGAATATGAAACTTGAGAAGATAATTGAGGGTAGGACTAACAGCTTCAGTATGAACTTCACTAATCCAACGATTCAGATCAGCATGCCCTACTTTTTCATCTAATCGGCGAGATAGCTCAAAAATCTGTTCCCGCTGTGCGTTGTACTTGAGTTCCAGCATCTCAATTTTCTCTTGGAGCAGTTCCCCTTTTGATTCACACGCATGTAGTAAGTTGTCAGTGTCCTTGGCCCATTTTCCCAGATTGATCAATTTATCAAATAATGACTGAAGCGACAAGAGGGGATTGATTGGTACCCCATTGGGGGTTAGGTTACACTCTTTGGCCAATTTAGAGAATTGTTCACGCAAGTGGTTCATCATGTTCAAGAGAGAGTCAATTTGCTGGTAAGATCCTAGTGCCCATTGGCAACTGGAGGTCCCCAGGGCCCTACACTCCCTGGGGGTCCACATGGTCCTACACCCCCAGGTGGCCCACGAGGTCCTTCAACTCCAGGAGGACCCATATTTCCAGAGGCTTTCTCTACTTCCATAACCCAGAAGTGAATTCCTGATTATTGTCAGACATTTACAAGTCTGAGGTATGGGAAAGAGTGGTTTCGATGTAAGTGAAGACCAAATTGGCCAAAAGACCTTTGTCAATTCTCAGTGGAACCCTATTAATTGGGGTAACTCTTTTAATACTAATATTAATAAAACTCGGGTTAAATACTAAAAGTCCAACTGATTGGATTGCGCTGACTATGCGGCAAATTCAGGGGAGTCCCTTGAGGCTCTTTTCCCTGGCCACCATCAGTTTAGTTCACTTCCCTCATGACAACCAGCCTCTTTTATAGGGTTGGAGGGGGCTCCTCAGGGAGAAAAATTTCCCCCTTTCTGATTGGGCCCAATTAATTAGATCCCTTCCAAATGGTTTTGTTTTTCCAGCGGTTACATCCCCGTCAGCCCTCACATTGAAGTGATGCAAGTCTTGAACTACCCGATAGGCCACTTTTGAATATTTCCTAATTTGGACAGCACCAAACGATCTGAACTCAAGGCACAAAAAGTCTAAATTACAATTATCTGTGAGTAATGAACTAACTGATAGGCCGCTTATGAATATTTCCTTATTTGGACAGCACCAAGAAATCCAAGCCTGAACTATGAATTGTTTAATTATCACTATCGCACTATTATTGAGCTTTAGCTTTTTTCTGGCGCGGCACCTAATAAAAGAACAAGAACATATGAAAACCAATTATTTTATTAAAGTGCCAGTTTATATTACTTTTAATACGTCTTAAGAGCAGCTCCTGCGGGACCATCTAGTACTAAAAAAAAAAGAGCAGCTCCTGCAATATTGTTAGATTTAAGGCAATACTGCACCAGCAAGCCTACAAAAGGGCCAAAAATCCAACAAATGGTGCTCACTACAGGGGGCTACCTGTAAACCACCAAAAAGCTTTTTGAAGAAATGACAACTACCACGGACTTAGGGCTAGCTGAAGTTGAAACTCAACTAGCCAGTGCTTTGGCTCGCCTCAAAAGACTTGAGCAATAATCCTCTCAAGGCTCCTATGGGCCCTCTCCTTTCAGGGTCAAACCGCCGTTCAGAGATAAGTTCTCCCCTGGTGAGGGCAGTATCGCCTCCTTTCTCTATGTTTGAGTCTGCTATGGAAGGAGCGACCAATCTCCAAAAAACCCAGGGTATCCTTCCCTGCTTGAGTCATATGGCTCAAGAGATTATGGTTCCCAATATGGCCTCCCTTACCACCTGGGCGGAGGTTAAACAGGCGTAGATTGATGAGTTTGGGTCCTAATCAAGTTTACAACGGATAAAACAGGCTTTTATGCGCCTTTTCTTGCAAGAGGGTGAAACGGTCCACTCCTTTATTGAACGCTTCTATAGCTAAGCTCAACCGTTGTTGCTGGCTAAACTGCTCCCTCTAGATGATGCTATTACTGCTATCGTGGCTAGTTTGGCGCCATATCCCTCTCTAGCTATACATACCACTGCAGTTAAGCCCTCCCTCAAATCGGTATGAGATATAAAGGAAGCATTATTGGAAGTGGCTGACTTCTACAAATCTGAACTTTTGCTCCAAGCTCCAATGTGGGAAGAAACTGACCCTTTCAGCCTCTTCTAAGGCTGTATCCTTATGGAACCCTACCTCTGTTGAGTTGCCACGCCAACATACTCCTCCATTGTGTGAGGATAGGCGGCCAATAGTGGCCATACCGAGGCCGCGCTCCTCTCCCACCTCAAGTTCAAAAGCTCAGCCAGCGAAGTCAGTTAGCCCTTCACCTGGGCAGCCTATTGCCAAGCAGTCTTATAAGCCGCTACTTCAATCGCCCCCAGCCTCCTCTCAGGCTGCCGCTAGTAAAAAACCTCCTGTTAAGGGATTACCCAAGCCGGTCGCTCCTATGACCAAAGCCAAGCTTATTACCCTTCCATCGTCTTCCCCAAAAGAAGGTACCTCCACTATACACCCTGCAAAAGCAATCAGGGTAGATGTGAGCAACAAAGCCCTCTCCTGTGAGAAGAGTAATTTGGTTTCTCCTCCCTCTCTTAGCAACTTGTTTTGGTGCATCAACAATCCCTCGGATGACAAGTCTGAAGGGGGTGAGGAGGACACAGGCTATTATGTGTTGGGAGCGCCAATGGAAGTGCAGGTTCCCAAAAGGTTAAGGCCTGAACGAGTTTAGATAGGTGTGACACCACGACACACACATATTTGCAGCAGGTAGTGCGTGTGTCTGAGGTGATTGATACTGCAAGTGATGCTGATCAGTTGATTGGTACCATAATCTGCTCTACCTCACAGGTTCATACCTCCAGTCAATTAAAGACAGATAGACCGCGATGTCTCAACGCCTGGCCACAACTTTCCAATTGCAAAAGGTCCTCGCCCTCATCCCTACCTTAGATAGCACGATAACCAAGGTAAGGTTGTAATCAATAAGGTGATGTTAGCTATCCTTGACACGGGTGCTCCAGTGAACGTGGTCTCTACAAAGCTCATACAAAAGATTAAGTTGGCCCCTGACCTTGATTGTTCTCAAGAGTTTGGAACTGCAGGGCCCAACAACACACGAGCTATTGGAGCCTATTATTCTCTTCACATCCGTGTTGGGAAACTCCTGCTGGCTGCCCCAGCTGTGGCATTGGACAATAACACATATGACCTACTCATTGGCACTCAATTCATGATTAAGTATGACGGATTCATCAATATGAAACAAGGAACTCTCTCCCTTCTAAATTATGAGGTTCCTCTAGTCTTAACCAATAATTAGCCTAAGAAAAAGGAATACACAAGCGTCGTTGAGTTCCCTTCTTCTGCCCTTACCCTTATTTACACCACGTTGGGCAGAAACACTAAACTGTTGCCTGACTCCGTGGATGCTTCAGAGGGCATTCCCTTGGGGCGGCAGATGAGATAGTCATTAAAGCGGGTGAGCAAAAGGTGATAGACACCAACGTTACCATGCACATCCCTTGCAACTTCCTTCTGCATCTCACAAGCATCGATGGCCTAAGCCCTTTGGAACCTTGGGTATTTCCAGGTATCTTAGACCCTGCCTACCAGCGCCCTATCAGCCTTCTGCTGGGGAACCTTACTGGTAAGGACATGATCATCCAAAAGCATCAAGAGATTGGAAAAGCCCTGCTGCTACCTATTGAAGACATCCACAAAGTTTACTGCCTTGGATCTGTGGCGGATATGGGACTTCCCACTGATCAAACAATATGCACTTTTCCCAACGTCAAAATTTCTGAGGAGCTAACTTCTACTGAGCTTAACAAAGTTCACAGTTTACTGGAGTCCTATAGCGATATTTTTTCTCAATCTGATACCGACTATGGGCACATGAAGGGTTGGACTCACACAATATGATGTTGGGGATGCTCGCCCTATTCACTCCAAGCCTTACCTCAAATCAAAAGTTGAGGAACAACAGATGCGGATGGAGCTCAAACAATTGTTGGACGCTGGGCTGCTGGTACCCTCACAAATCCCCTGGTCGTCCCCTCTTCTACTGATAAAAAAGAAGAATGGCGGGCATAGGATCATCATGGACTATCAAAAGCTGAACAACCTTACCAATAAGGACAGCTATCCAATCCCCCGAATCAATGACGCCCTGGCGCAACTCTCTGGGTCCCAGTACTTTTGAGCCATGAACTTGGCTAGTGGATACTGGCAGATGAACCTTTCTCCTCAAGACCAGGAGAAGTGCGCCCTAATCTGTAGCGAGGGTCTTTTCCATCCCACTCGGCTACCTCAGGGTTGTGCAACGCCCCTGCCACTTTTCAGCGGGCCATGGACCACATACTCCAGGATCTCAAGCTCAGATGTGTGATTGTCTATCTCGATGACATCACAGTATTTTCCAAAACTTTCAATAAACACCTCACTCACTTAAAAGAAGTGTTCCAATGGCTGCGAGCCTCGCACATCAAGCAGAAGCCCTCCAAGTGTACATTTTTCCAGAAGAAGCTGGATTTCCTTGGGCACACAAAATCCCATGAAGGGATTCAGCCCCTCAAAGTTAAGGTGGAAGCAATAGAGAAGATTCCTGATCCCAAAACCCTCCGTGACATTTAAGTTTTCTTGGGTATGATGGGGTACTACCATCAGTTTATCCCCAAGTTCTCCCAGCTCAGTGAGCCCCTCGTCCGGCTCTTGACTAAGAACGCTCCATTCCAGTGGGGTGTTGAACAACAGGCCGCGTTTGAGAGACCCTGAAGGGTTTATTGCAGAAAAGGCCTATCCTCCATCACCCTGACTATGGCAAGCCATTCGTGTTATTCACGGTCGCCTCTGATTATGCTGTTGAAGCTATCTTAGCACAGCTGGACGAAAATGGGATTGATCATCCCATATCATACTTCAGCAAAATGTTATCTAAAGCTGAACGCAACTATAGTGTCATGGAAAAGAGTGCCTTGCCGTCCTACTTGCCGTGAAATATTACTACCCCTTTCTATATGGGACTTCCTTTAGAGTTATTACCGACAACGCCTCTTTAAAGTGGTTGCAGAATAAGAAGGACCCCACTGGGCGGTTGGCGCGCTGGGCTCTTAAGCTCCAGCACTATGACATGACCATTGAGCTCCGAGCTGGGACAAGTCATATGAATGTTGATGGGTTGACGCGGCTGCCCCTCCTTCATCCTGATAATAGTGAAGCAGAGAGGATGCATGACCTCCTCATGACTCCTGAGGCTTGGGCGGATGAAGATGAACCTGTAAAGAAAATACTTGCTTGCCATTCCCGCAACACAAAGGTTGAAAATGGGAAGTTATACAAACAAGTAGGGATAAAATGGTTGCCCTATCTTCGGCCCTCTGAGCGGATACCTGTAATAATGGAATCCCACACAATGATGTGCCATGGCCGAGCTCAAAAAACCTATGAGTGGATTAGAGAGCGGTATTACTGGGAAGGCATTATGGATACCATAACTGAGGTTTTGGATGCCTGTCTCACCTGCAAAAACAACACAGCTTCAAGACCCGGTACCAATATCAACCAATCACGCCTCAACAGCCCTTCCACACCATGAGCTTGGATGTGGTAGGTCCTCTCCCTCTAACTACTGGGGCAATCGATATATCTTGGTTGGTATTGATCATTTCACCAAATGGGTTGAAGCTGTGGCTCTCCCCACTCAGACTGCCAAGGCCACGGCCACTTTCTTACACCAAAATATCTTCACCCGGCATGAATGCCCACAAGTCCTCTTATGCAACAATGGAAAAATAACCTCCCTGGTGGTAAAGCTCCTCACTACCTCCTTGGGAGCACAACAACAATTCTCAGCACCTTATAACATATCCACAAATGGGGCCGTAGAAAGAGTTAATGGTACACTGGTCTCCATTCTCTGCAAGATGGCCAGCTCCGACCCTCTACACTGGGATCTTTATTTACCCAGTACCCTTATGGCTTAACAGATCAGCTATCATCGCATCCTCAAGATGTCTCCCTTCCGTGTGTTGTATGGAAGAGAACCTGGAGTTCAGCCTTACTAGCCAAGGATATTTTCACTGCCAGGGCGGACCCTGAATAAGCTATGAAATTTAGCCCAGCACATCATTCAACTGCAAGCAGAGGCTATGAACAACTTGGCCAAGATGGTCACTAAAGAAGGCCAAGCAGCTAATGAGCACTGGGCTCCTCTTCCTTCCTTACAGGTGTCAGACTTGGTAATGTGCTACCATAATTGCATCACACCAAGAAGGGAAAAGCTTGGTTCTATCTGGGAAGGTCCCTTTTTCATCACCTATAAGCGAGGGAATGAGTATTCTATTAAGTTCCTTGCTTCAGGTCTTACTATTGACCGCATTCATGGGCAGCTCTTGCGAGCTTATACCTCTCCAACCACTCTTGAAGGGGGTAATGTCGGACATTTACAAGTCTGAGGTATGGGAAAGAGTGGTTTTGATGTAAGTGAAGACGAAAATTGGATAAAAGACCTTGGTCAATTCTTGGTGGAACCCTACTAATTGGGGTAACTCTTTTAATACTAATTTTAATAAAACTTGGGCAAATACCACGAGTCCAACTGATCAGATTGCGCTGACTATGCGGCAAATTCAGGGGAGTCCCTTGGAGGCTCTTTCCCTGGCCACCATCAGCTTAGTTCACTTCCCTCACAATGACCAGCCTCTTTTATAGGGTTGGAGGGGGCTCCATAGGGCGAAAAGATTTTCCCCCTTTCTGATTGGGCCCAATTAATTAAATCCCTTCTAAATGGTTTTGTTTTTCTGGCAGTTACATCCCCGTCGGCCCTTGCATTGAAGCAAGGCAAGTCTCAAAACTAACTGATAGGCCGCTTTTGAATATTTTCTAATTCAGACAGCACCAATAAATCTGAACTTGAGGCACAAAAAGTCTAAATTTCTTTCTATCTGTGAGTATCGAACTAACTGATAGGCCGCTTATGAATATTTCCTAATTTGGACAGCACCAAGAAATCCAAGCCTGAACTATGAATCGTTTAATTATCACTATTGCACTATTATTGAGCTTTAGCTTTTTTCTGGCGTGGCACCTAATAATAGAACAAAAACATATAAAAGCATTTAGTTTATTGAAGTGCCAGTTTATATTATTTTTAATAAGTCTTAAGAGCAGCTCCTGCAATATTGTTGGATGAAGGTGATACTGCACCAGCGAGCCTACAAAAGGGCCAAAAATCCAACAAGTACATTTGTTTCAATTGGAAGAGATGGGTACTAATTTCCTCCTCTATTGATTGACTACGCTCAGAGAGTTGGGAAATACCCTCTCTCCATTCTCTCTGAATCTCCTGAACTTGCTTGGGAAGCTGTACATCAACAAAATTAAACATCCCGTAATTGAGATGAATGAGCTGCTGATGTACTTCGTTGAGAAAGGCCCAATTACTAATGATAACATCATGATTATCTCAGCTAAACTCAGAGGCCAACTTAAAAATTTGAAATGTAATTATTCAAGGACTGGAGTCCTTCTAGTAAATTGATCATCCCTTGGTGGTGCATTCCAACTACAGGTAATAAATGATATAAGTTAGGATGTAAAAGTTGGTGCAAATATTGCTCAGGGCCAATTCCTGGCATTTGAGAGGTTTTTAGCACTTTCACAATATAGAAGGTACTGCATTAAATTGAGGTCAGGTAGAATGGATTCCAGGGATTAAGGCCCCTTCAAGCAATTGACTAATAATATTTCATAAAGCCTCAGGTGGTATTTTAAAAGTCTGAGGTAAAACTTAAGTTAGGACCATAAAATTACAAGTTGGCCCAAAATTACAACGTAGAGGTCAATCTTAGGATTTGGGCTCCAGTTGGACGGACATTTCTTAAAATGCTGCCTTACTCTTGGTCTTGAGCTTCATTAGGCATCAAATGAGAATCTTCAGTAGTTATAGATTTTGTCACTGGTGCATAACTCAGAGTGCCCCTGTAGTGAGCACCAGTCTGGAAGTTTTGAATTGCACTTCCAAGGGGGCAGGTTTAATCTCAAAGTTACACTGGGAGAATTATCCAAAAAGGTTATAAATTTAAGTGGAAATACAGGTTATAATTCAACCTAAATTTTTTTTGAAAGAGAAAATATTTAAGGCTTTTTTATGGTTCATAATCTATCAAAGTGAATTAATCTCTGCATGATCAAATCTTCAATCAATTAATCAGAATTAGATTGATCGTTAACCTTGATAGATTGTGATATATTTCTCACTCCATCCAATGATGTCGGGGGAATTGATGAAGTGGATTTTTGGAGATATGAGAATTCAGTGAAATCCTGACATCCAGCATTTGCTAAATCTTACTGAAGTTCTTGGCTGGTCATCCTAGGGTTTAATTTACTTTCCCTTATTAAGAAAGCTTCATCCCTTGCTGTTGTCTTTCTTTTCATTCCACATTTCCATTTTCTGTTCACTTCAATTGTCCCAGTGTCCCTTTTTACTTCAAAATCTTGTTGAAAGCTCTAAACTCACACCACACTCCTTGGCAATATCTCTTTGAGCCATTGGTGTGTGTTCACTCAAAGTAACAATTTTAGTGCGCTTTTTTAGAGTAATATCCATCTTTAAAAATAAAAAGCAAATAAAGCCTACTCTAGCAAAAGCACAATAATTTTAAAAAAAACAAAATGCAACGCGTCTATAGCTTGTTATGTCTCAATACTCACTGACTGTCACAACAGTAAAACAAAATGGTGCTACTTTGACTAAAATTTTTCAACTGTGAAAAAAGTAAAACTGTGGTAATCATGATTTCTTCACATTCTCTTAGCTGGAGGTAAAGAAGCCTACACGGTCACTATATTCAAAAAGGAGACAGATTAGACCTCTCCAACTGGCGCCCAATTTCCCTAACCAACACAGATACAAAAATTTCACAAAACATATGGCCAAATGACTAGGAGAAAATGCAACTGACACTATATCCGCATCACAATATTGATATGTTCCAAGAAGATCCATATAAGACATTATCCACACAGTTGCAAATGTCTGCCAGTCCAAAATCTCTGGAGCACTTGTATTTTTAGAACAACAAAAGGCATATGACAGGGTGAACTGGACCTATCTTAGGACCTGCCTTCAAAAATTCAAGCTTCCAAATAGATATGTAAACTGGGTAATGTTGTTCACAGAGTCTGCTACCATGGCTGTGCGGGGAGCAGACTTCTTAACTAACCCAGTTATCCCACAGAGAGGACTAAAACAAGGAGACCCCTTAAGCCCTCTACTCTACAACTTTAGCTTAGACCTTCTAATCCGGAATACAAATACACTTCTCAAGGCAATCAACGTCAAGGGCCAACCACCTGTAAAAATGATGGCCTTCACTGATGATTTTGTAGTGGTCATATCCAACAATCAGGACGCTTGCAGAATTGAGAAGATAATACAAGATTATTCAGCCATAAGTAACTCATCACTTAACACTGAGAAAACGAAAATTATACTCTGGGAAAATATCAGACCCAGTGGATACCATTTACCCAGGGCCAACAAACTAATACAACATCAAGACTCCTTACCAGGCATAGGAAGCGAAAATTAGCAACGACCTCACTGAAACTTCCATTCACCACCAAGCCAACAGCTGGTCCTGTTCGTCACTTGAAAGTATGGTTGGAAGCAGGAGGATACGCCAATTCCATGATGGAAAATCAACTTCAAGAAAAATAAAAAAACGCATTGCCTCCCTACATGGAAACCATACAGGTCTAACAGGAAATGTCATGGTAGCCAACTCTATGATCCTATCAATCATATGGTTCATGGCCATGCGATCGCTTTCTCACCATCCTTCTTCAACACAATTCACGTCCTATTACAAGTATGGTTCTGGTACAGCCACAACCCCCCTGTACGCCTTAAAACCCTATATGGCTCTAGAAGGAATGGAGGTATGGGGCTTGCTAATTACATAGAGCAAGCGACCCATATACTAGGATCCTGGATAGCTCAGGTGACTAGCCCAGATTTTCCAGATACACACTGGGCCAGAACAGCAAAATAACTTCACATGTGCACCTTAAATAAGAAACACAGATCAACTTAACTTTTTAATCAAGTATCTGGCATCTCATCCTACAGCTTCAGGACCACACGGCACTCTTGAGCATATTAAATGAATACTCCTAGCTATGAGAAGAGCGACATGGAAGATCCACATAAACGGCCAAACCAGTTACTGAGGATGCCCAAGGCTAACTCACAGACAGAAAATCAATGACCAAATAGTCACAGAAACTATAATAAGCAAAAGCCCAATTACCATAGCCAGGATAGATTACCTGGACCATATGGACATACCCTACAACCTGGAGACCCAAAGAAGAGTATGGAGATACACACATCACCCTTTACTCCAACCCAGGATAAGAGCACATGTATGAAGGTGTATGAGGAGAGTATACCGCACATCTGAACGGTCATATGTCACTCACACCTCATGTACAATCTGTGGTCATATGAAAGCCTAGCCCACCATTTAGAACAATGCCCAACATTAGTGGCTGTATGGAAAGAGGCCATGCGTCTTTTCCGCCAAGAAAACGAACATCCATTCAGCCTAGTAAGGAACATGTTCGCTATATACATGGACTCTCCTATCCAACCATCTTTCAGGGCGTTAATAGTACCAATAGCACTATGAACGATACATACAATAGTACTGGAATCAATCACAGGAATAGCGCCTACAATCCAAGAAGCCATATATTGCTTCCACAGCCATATATTGGAACATTTCCAAGAATGGTTGTTTGGACACATGACCCTCCATAACAGAAGGACAATCAATATATGGTTTCTCATATGGTTCCTAAAGGTTGATCCTTTCCTTCACACATGCTGTATCCAAGAATAAGCCAGCATAACCCCCTTCCCTACTGTCCTAAACTTGGTGATCCTGGAGACAACAAGAGGGGCCTTGAACCCTCTGGGGTGTCTTTAAATCTTTGAATTTCATTAGTTCCTTCACTATATTGGAAGTGCTTGTCCCCTGGTCAACCTTCCCCAAATAAATAAATAAAAACGATGTGTTCACATTAATTCGCATAATACTGTATAGCTTTAGTGATATTTAAACCTAAAGTTCTATACTCCTAGGTGTACTCAAGGTCTTTTAAAGCTTTATCTTCTTAATGAGCTAGGATAGGCTTTGTTGATTGAAGATCCTATAATAAAGATAGCCATTAATTAGACCTTTTGAATCACCATGACTACTTTATTTATTTTTCCTTCAAAATTTGGTGGTATGTTATGGTCTAATGATAAAATTGTGGGTATGGAAAGTAAATATAGAAAGGAAGTTGTAAAATCAATATTACCAAGATGGCTGCCCTCTATGACCTTAAGTATACCCTGGACCAACGCTGGGTAAAGGGAAAAGTACGCCCAGGTTGATACCAAGAAGATGCGTGATTGTTTTGTTGGTGTTACATCAACAGCCTTGAGATATACAAAATACTCTATCAACGATTATGGGACGTTATGTTTAATAAAAAATGAGTGTATAAATTTTCAGTTACAATATTACTAATTATGGCAATATTCGTCTAAAGTTAACTGCTAATGTTTGGTCTTGCTCAAGATATGTTACAATTAATGATGATAAATGTATTTAATTAATCAATTTTGGCTTAGCTCCAAGGTTTTAAAGTTTTTTAATTGTTTCTCAATTTTCCTTTATAGCTAATCTCGCAAAACCAGCTTCTTTGTTGGTTGTGTCCTTATTTAAAATAAAGGTTATTATAAACTTTAAGCTTTAAATTTATTTGAGGTGGCCGACCTGGGGATGATATAGCACAAATTATTGCTTAGGAGGATAAATCTAAAAACCTCTATTTTTCAGCGCTCTAATAGGCCAGGAACACCATGAACCGCCTTGCTATTTGCTACCTCAGTTTGGGACATTGGTGCAAAACTCCAACACAGTCATAATTAATTCCTACAGAAAGTTTATCTACAAGGATCAAATTTTGGAGGCAGTGGTCTTTGAGTCCTTTATTTTTACCACTGGGGTATCATCCCTCAAATAAATACTATTATTATAATATTTGTTTTGCAGATAATACTCTTTGCCAGATTAGCCATTTAACTACTTAAGGAGGTATTTTGTTTTATGGTTTTAGGTCATAAAGGTAATAAGACTATTCATGAAAAAATATCCTTAATATGCTTTAATGTTTTTTATGTTTTAGTTTGGATACTTCCTACCTACTTTGGAAATAGGAGAGTTATAGGCACTCTCCACACATTAGGGCTAAAACTTCTTTAAAAATTAAATGTTACAATGTTCTTCCTTGCATTTTTGGAATGGTTCTTCTTGATTTCTGTGAGACTGTGTAGTTTGGGATGGGTTGAACCAATAATTCATAAGTCTGTTCAGCAATACAGTCCATGTCAATTATTCTTGTAAATTCAATGACTAAACTATAGAAAAAAATCTGCCGTGCAATTTGGCATTGTAGATATTTTAGCATTTATGGGTTCCAAGACGGCAACCTCATTGAGTGTAACTAAAATATAATAGTCAGTTTTTCCATTTCGTTTAGAGTTTTCACTATAACTGTTCTCACTGCAGATGAGATGAGTGACTTATAATATCATAGTTTCAGGTAATGTAGGCTGATCAGCTTTTATAAGTGCCTTACCCTAAGCCAACTGCCCTAGGACCCTGCCTGGAAAGATCAGGGTTCTTCCTAAAGAATAGTCTTTGGTGTGTTTATTCTTCTTAAAGAAGTTACACTTAAGCTATGGGAGGATACCCCAGTGGTAGAATAGGGACCTCTACCACTTCCTCCCTGAGTTCGATTCAGGTACAGGAACTTTAGGTAGGGGATGACTATGACTGTGTTGGCATTGTGCACCAATGCCCCAAACCAATATAGCGAATAGCAAAGGCGGTCCATGGAGTTCCTGGCCTATCATATGCCGCGCATGGAGGTTTTCTGGATTTTATCCTCCTTTCCATTAATTTGATTTCCACTCAATTGGTGCAGTAATGTCCTCAAGTCGACCCACCTCAAATAAAATTTAAAAAGTTACACTTAAGCTTCTCCATCTTTTTTGGGTTTGCTTTTTTCACATTTTAGACTCTGGGTTTGTGGGAGCCTTTCTAGATGATTTCTGGCTTGTTTATTTCAACAACATTAAGTGGAGCTTTTTGATGTCTGATACAGAGTTATAGCTTCGTTTTATTACAAGTAAAGTAAATGGCTCATTTAAAATCTCAATGTAAACCAGCAACAACGGCTGCTAATAATCATACAATGTGAGATTTAAAAGTTCTTTAGAGTTTGAGCCTTAATATAGAAGCAATCTGTGAATTTGGGTTAGGGGTTTCAGTTTATTATAATGAGATTCTAATAAAAGCCTTTTGCCTCATATCAAGTTTCCTTTGTTCTCAATCCTTTGTTAAGCGCTTCTTTCGCTTCTCCAAAGTATTTAGGACCCTTCATGGGGTACATAACTTCTGTGCCAAAAAATTAAAAAAGACAAAGTATGTTTAAACCTTTTAGCTATCAGTTGCACCTTCAATTACATCCTCATAGTTATTTATTAAATATGCAATACTTTCTTCTCCAGGTTTAAACTTTTCCTTGAAATTAGGTTTGAAGCTAACATCGTCTAGACCTTAGCAATGCTTACTCCAGTAGTTCCGTGTTCATTGACTTTGGTGTGTGTATCGCTTGGCTCATTTTTTCTAGAGAGTTGGCAAATTTGATCTTGCAATGAGTTAACATGATGTTCCAATTCTATAATGATAAGTCTGAGGGGTGACATTTAGCAAGTTGATGTCTCTTTTTGAGAACAACTTTATCTTTCTCCAGGTTCTTGATGAGAATTTTGAGAGCATTTCTTTATTGGTGAGAAATAGATAAGAAAGTTTATAAAGAGTTTGTTCTTGTTTTATAACAATTCAATATGTGTTTAATCTCTCCTCATCTCCTGGAGTTCATCATTTTGAGGGGTTTGTCCATTTTGTCTTTTAGTTCCTCTATAAAATAGTTCCACCATTTCTAAGACCCATCGAGACGTCAGTAATTCTAGTTAGGATCTTTTTAGCTAGCTAATTTGCTCCTTATCTTGCTCCAATTTGTTAATTCATTTGGAAATTGAGTGAATAACCACTTGAGCTGCATGAAATTAGACACTTTTCAACATGGGCTACTAAGGTAGTAAGATTCTGTAATTTTTACTGAGCTTCTAGTTTGATAGTCTTTAAGTTTATAATTTTATTTAAAAGTAAGATCAAATTAATATTTGAGGTTCTTAGTTTGTTCTTCCTCTTTTTGTCAACTAGTAGAAACTTGGACAGCCATTACATTATGGTCTGCGGCGTTTTGCTGCTAAGCTCTAAGGAAAACTTTTAAATTAGTTTTTGGGCCTTAACATTATAAGAACTAACTGCTAGAAAGTACTACTGTTTTTTTACTCTTCTATAGCAGAAAGCATCGTAGCTAAGGACCAAATTTAGAAATGGTCTGATTTATGGCTTTTAGTACCCCACCATTAACTTGTGCTTATAGGTGTGCGCAACAGAACCTGACGGGTCTTCTCATTATAAACTGCAAGTTCTTTTCTGAGATGTTTCATAGTTTTCTTCACATAATTAATAACTCTGAAATCAACGATCCCCATTCCATTTGTAGTTCGATTATATGAGATTAGTTTGCTTCAATCTGTCTGTGTACACTCCTAATACTTTGCAATGCTAAATTGTACAGTTTCTCATAGGTCGATCTTAACGCCCCTTGGGTATTAAGTATTTTTGGAGCTCCTCATAATGGACTCTTATCAAGTGCACAATATGGTATAGTTTATGGTGTATAAACTGCATGACATATCTGGATAGGTTTGCATTTGAGTTGTATGTCTCTGGGTGAGCGCTAAGTTTGTATAAATTCAGAGATTTTGTCCATGAAAATTCCCTTTTTGTTGATGGCTGTTTCTCCTGGATTTATAGTATAGAAGACTAGTTTGACCACCTCATTAGAGAACCAAGTTAGTTTTCATTATTCTTGAATCTCTCTTTGATGCATTATATATATCTCTTTAAATGAGACCAAGAGCATGCTTCTCATTCAGACATCATCTTCATTATTTCCGTTGTATAATCAGCGAGTTAAACTATTGATTAGAACACCTTACATGATATAGTCAATTATTTGTAAGTATCAGTTAAGTTATTGCTGTTCCCCCTGTAGTGAGCACCAGCTGTAGGGCTTCTACTTTTTCTATGTTCAATGGTTCTAATTAAAAGAAGCCAACAGTCAATATTTGCAACAATTCTAAGACTTTTACAAGTACTTTGATTTTTTTAATTAAGGTGACCAAGTCTTTCATAAGTATCAGCAAATATAGTATACATGGTGCAAAAATTTACTTTGGTAGTTGTTATTGACAAGCAACCTAGTAAACTTTTTACTGCATAGGTTTGGTTTCCTCATGCACTTCGTCACATTGTATAGTAAAATGAAAAATTAATTAAAAATAGTATGGAGACTATTATCTGTAGTTGAGTATGAATTATATTTCAGTCCAACGCTTGGCCAGTATTCCCAATTAAATGCTCGTGATGTCATAATTGTAGGGATTTGTTCCCTTGCTCTTGTCCATCCAATCTTTGCTGAGATACCTCAGTGACAATCTCTTTGGTCCAACACACAGTTGGAAGCTAACCCAGATTGTGGCTCCTTCTTCTCTAGATCCCCGCTCAGATCTTTACTCTTTTCTCTAAGAGTCTTCCGATTATTTCCCTCTGCAATAATATCCTTGAGACAGAACAGCACAATGGAAGCTGATGACAGGTTAACTATATACTGAATGGATAACTTAAAACTAAATAATGCTTATTATTTAACTCTAACTATTACTAGTTTTTGACTGTTTTTAATATAGTGAATCATGGTGAATATATATAATGGGGAATTTGGCTGTCTAATAATTGATTGACACCTCTTTGATGAAACGGCAGCCATTGCCATTTGAATCACCCATCCTCTTCTCAGCTTCGATGGTCTTCCCCATCCTGGCTAGGATTCTGTCATTGGACATCCTTGAGACCTAATATGGAAAGAGTCAGAAAACATGTCCCTAAAGTTTTTCTCTCAATCCAAGAGAACCAACCATATTTGGCTAGCGACCTGCTTAAGTAATGGGACTTATTACCCATTATGGCAGGTCACTCTTCAACTGATCAATTTGCTAGTTGCAGGTGAAATCACTCGCCTTGCAACTTGCTATTCATTCCCAATCAGTTGGTGATGAAACCTGACCAATCCCAATTAAAACACCTGATAGTTAATCACTATCAGATGCCCTATTTCGTCAGCAACTCTGCCCAATGAGATCCTGAGTATTCATCCAGATTGATTCCCAATGGATACAACCAGGCGAATATCCCAAAATCCCTAAACCGTAATTACTCCAAAACTCTGGCCAATTGATTTCTGATTCACTTCGCCTTAGAGAATTTCCCCTAGCAATACCTGGTAATCTAGAAGGCTGAGAATATTGGCAAAAATCCCAACGCATGGTGAGGTTTGAATGTGAAGGGCTATTTTTTTTAGTACTAGATGGTCCCAACCCAAGGGGGGATTCATCGATGTTTATAGAATTACGCCTGGGCTCCTAAGAGCCTGAGGCGAGAGAAGGGGAGGGAGGAGGCATCGAGAAAGGGAGGGGGTTTGTGCGCCAGAGCCGTGCTGCAGTGACAACTGAGCGGGGGAGGGTTGGCGACATAGTGCAGACCTTCAGGGCCATCTCAAAGTGTACCTGAAAGTGGGTAATCATGTGTGGAAGGGTCCACACCTGCTGGTCAAAGGCAGCACGAAGGAAGGAGTTATGGATGGTCCAGATGGCTGTGGCATAGGCGAGGACTTGGAGGGTCGGTGGCAACCAGGCAATGTCTGCTCAAACATGAGGTCTTGCACAGGGTGTCCAGACCAGGGCTGAGCATGGAGGAGCGCGCGGGCCTTTGGCCAAAATGTGGCGACACCTGGACAGGTGAAAAAACGATGGAGGTGGGAGTCAATAGGCCCCACACAGCGTGGGCAGCTTCAGTGCTGGAAGGTAGGGCCAGTCCGGTCCCCTGTCCTGTATGAACAGTGGAGCACCCTCCATAAGGTGTTGGACACCTTTGCTGACAGGATGGGGTGATAGACGTCCTTCCACAATTCCTTAAGGTCAAATCTCACGGAGGGAGGGAGGAGCTCAAGGAGCCTTGGGCGGATGGGAGGACGATCTTGGGGGTTGAGCGAGTTGTGACAACTTGTCCATTGTGCACAATTGCATGGCGACGGTGGCTGAGGCCAGGGCCTTCCCTTCTGTATGGGAAGGCTTGGTGGATCCGCGCGCCTACTCGTTTCAGGGCAAGGAGAGCCTGGTTCCAGTAGGGGGATGAGGATGGTTTTAGGCGATGGCCTGGGTGGTTTGTGAGACACTCCCCTAATGAGGTCAGAGATGCTCTAGGAAGTCCCAGGGCTGCTGACACTGACTGGCGGAGGGCGGGCGCCCATTGGGGCATGGGGGTCGCGTCCCAGCAGACAATCGGCCATAGGAACTTCAGGAAGATCGTGGTGGCGTGGGATCGCGTGTCCAGAAGCCCCGGCCCCCTTCATTGCAGGGTCGAGCAATGGTTGAGAGGGCAATTGGTGGATGGTTTGAGCCCCAGATCCAACAGCGGAGGAATACATTGAGCCGCGTATAAAAGGCATCTGTGAATGGGCAGACGTGCGCTAGGAACCAGACTTTGGAGAGGAGGAACACATTGGCCATCAGAGCTCAACCCTGGGGGTGATGTGCCGCCGGTTCCAGCTGGCAATCCTGGAGTTAACTGCTGCAAGGAGCAAGTCCTCATTGTCTTTTAGCGCAACTCCTTGTTGATTGGTGAGAACGCCCAGGTGACGGAAGGTACCGCGCTCAGGTTCAATACCAAATGGTGGGGGGAAGGTGGGGGAGCCGACCTGTACAACTGTTGTCTTGGAGGTGTTGACCATGGCGTTGGACGCCTTGGTGTACCTCTCAATGGTCACAGCAGCGTGGGCAACATCCCCAGGGCAGCCAAATGCAATGGCAGTGTCATCTGCAAATGCCATGGTGCGTGTGGGGGCTTTACCTGGGACCAGAATCCCTGTTAGCTTGTCCTGTAAGGAGGCCAAGAGGGGGTCAAGGGTGATGTTAAAAAGGATAGGGCTCAGGGGGACCCTTGCCGGAGACCTTGTCCAACTGGTACTGCCACTGTAAAACCCATTGGCGCCAGGACTCTGGTGTGGAGCTGGTCATAGAGCGCTGATATCCAGCGCCTAGCTGCGGGTGGGAGATGGAAGCGGGCCAGGGAAGCATCAATATACTTCCAGGCTACCCGATCATATGCTTTCTCCATATTCAGGAGAGCCACAAAGCCATTCACCTTACGAGAGTTAGCAGTCAAAGTCACGTGAAGGTCATTATAGTTGTCCCATAACGACGTCCCCGGAATAAAACCGTGCTGGGATGGGGAGAGGCGAGGTGACACCCATTTGGTGATGCGGTTGGCCAGAAGCTTCGTGAAGAGCTTGTGGTCTGTGTTGATCAACGCTATGGGGCGCCAGTTCTCCAGGCTCTCACGGTCTGACTTCTTGTGAATAAGGGTCGTGATTGAGCCTCTGGAGTCGGGGAGGACCTCGACATTCACCAAGAGTGCAGCGAAGAGGTCGCGGAGGGTTCTGGATATCACTGCAGGTTCCAGAAGGTACACCCTTGAAGGGTATTCCATCTGGGCCTGGGGCTTTAAGCCGTGGGGATTTCAGAAGGGTTTCCATCACCTCCTGGATGGAATTAGCCGCCAGTAGAGCCTCATCAGCCCGTGGGTCAATGGGCGGCTCTGGAGCCCGCCACAGGAAGTCTTGGATGTCCGATGGGTCCACCTGGGTGGCATGGAAGAGGATGGAGTAGAATCGGTGTAGTTCCTGCGTGATTTCCTCCTTATCTGAAGTGGTTGTAGTGCCAATCTTCAGTGCAGTAATATCCTGCGCTGTTGACCGGGCTTTCTGTTTCTGAAAGAAGAAGCGGGTGGGGCGTTCCCATTGAGCATAGTAACGAGATGTTGTAAAGTTTGCTGCCCGTTCTTCCTGCAGTGTGAGCTCCAAGCGGAGTGCTTCCTGCGCCGCTTCCAAGTCTTCCAACCATCTGGGAGAGGGCGAAGGCTGGCAGTTTCGCTCCAGATGTTTGATTCTGGCTTCCCCCTTTTGACTCTGGCGCGAGCTGCAGTCATCTGGGCTTTGGCACAGTTGTAAGCAACGCGGGTGATGCCCTCCTTGGTCACCGCCCATCTAGCCTTGTGGTCAAGCAGGTGGGGTGGGGGAGGTGAGAGTCTCCCGGATGGTCATAGACAGCTTCTCCTTAGTGAAGGGGTTGTTGAGAAGAGCTGGGGCAACCTTAGGCCAGAACCTACGCGACGGTCTAAGTGTGGTGGTGAGGACAACGGTGAGTGACCTGTGATCACTCAGATGGTTGTCATGAGAGATGGGAGAGGAGACGCGGCCAATTAGCAGGGGGCAAATCAGTGCCATATCCATGCGTGACGCTGACTGGAAAGCTCCCCCATCATACTGGATCCTAGTCATGCAACCTAGGCCAGACGTGGAGGGTGGAAGCGCATCTATAAAGCCACTCAGGCGAAGGAAATCCTGGAGGCGACTCGATCCAGGGCGTTCCTTTGCTGCAGGGGGTAAGAGTCACGGACGCGACTTATGTTTGTGTTAATATCTCCTAAGAGGACTGTATTCCGTGGGAGATTGAGTTGGAGGAGCTCTTCCAATAGCCGATTTTGCTCCTGACCTGCATTAGGCAGGTAGATGCTTGCAGCGAAGAAGGAGAAGTCAGGAGTGGTGAGTTTGGCCAGTATGAGGCGGCCACCTAGATATTGTGAAAAAGAATGGGTTTTAACCCGGGGATTCAAAACAATAAGGGCGGCATGGTTTGTCCAGAAGGAGTTGCCTCCAAACTGTTCATTCCATGCAGATTGTTCGTGGGGGAGGATATTGGGCTCCTGGACAGCAGCGATGTCAATTTGTGCTGACCTGAAGTTTCGGAGGAAGCGGGCTCTGCTTAAAGTCCCGCAACCCATTTGCGTTGGTGGATTGCAGGGCCAGGGTGCTGCCATGGGGACTCATAGCTGTTCCCCTCCATGTCCTGGGGGGTTGCCAGCGCTTAAACCTGCTGCTGTGAGGCGGCTAGTTTTAAGTCCTTTAGCTTGACTATTAGCTGCAATCCGTGAGGAGCGTTGAGGGTTCTGAGGGGAAGGAGAGGGTGGGGGGCGGAGGACCCAGTAAGCCAGCCTAGGATGCTGCCCCCGCTCCGTTGCAGGGGAAGGACCTGAGGGTGCTCAATGGTGACCTCCGCGGTATCCCCATTTGATGAGTCTGAGTCCATATTCACTTCCTCCAACACTGCAAAGGATCCGCGCGAAATGGACTGTGGGGTTGGGGTAGGACTCTTTGAGGTGGCACTTCTACCGCAGGCCGCGGGTTGCCAGTCCATGCTGGTGGGCATAGCTCCATTGGGAGCTGAGGGTTGATGCGATAAATTGCTGGTGGAGGTTGGTGGGGGTGCCGCGGAACCCTGAGTGGGGATGGCTGACGAGGGGCACCCTGTGGGAGATGCCTTGCGCTTGGTGAGAGAGGGAGTTGACTCTGGGAGATTGGAGGGGGTGCCCACTGGAAGGGGGGCATGAGCGCGAAGGTATCCCATACCAATAGTGGGGTTAGCTGTTTCAACTGCTAGGCGTAAGGCCTCAGGGGACAGGTCTTGAATGGGAACCCATTGTGTGGGTTGTGGAATTGCTGCTGCGGCCACGTGGGACTGTTTTTGGCCTGGTTTAGGCCCCTGGGTGGTGGCTAAGAGGGCTTGTTTTTGAGCTGTGCAGCCATTATACAAGTGTCCAAGGGCGTTACACCATGAACACTGGGGGCGCGCCTGATCAGGGTCGACAAAAAAGATCTCAGAGCATGCCCCAACTACCGCCACACGAGGAATAACCTCAATGTTGCGGGATACAGTGGGGGAGGGGATGAACGACGCCCTAGCAGTGCGAGCTCTTTGAGTGGGAGCATAGTAAGAGGGGACGCTAAAGTACACCGAAAGAACAGACCCAAACTCCATTAAACCACGATGGAGTGCCATTTTAAGAGACTCAGGATCAACAGTCGTTGGTAGGTTGGAAAAAGTAACCCATGAAATTTTCCAGGTGGTAGCATGTGCGGGAGATGCGAAGAGATCCACGTGGAATAATGACCTGGAGGGTGGCAGCATGGTCAGCAAGGGCAGCTTCAGTGAAGCCCACATCGATGTAGTGGCCCTCCACTGATTCATGGATTGTGGT
This sequence comes from Massospora cicadina, assembly GCA_022478985.1. Classification (NCBI taxonomy): domain Eukaryota; kingdom Fungi; phylum Entomophthoromycota; class Entomophthoromycetes; order Entomophthorales; family Entomophthoraceae; genus Massospora; species Massospora cicadina. Next base: position 24,056 of record JAKSZP010017611.1, read on the forward strand.
GTTAATTGGGAATGTCTCCGCAATCGCTGCAAAGTATGAGAAGTAATCCTCTGTATAGAATTCAACAGGGTTATGCCCATAATAAAGGCGAATTGCGTGGGAGAGGGTTGACCGAGGTAGAGCTTTTTGCGCTCTAGATTCAGCCCATTTCTTCTTAACATCAGAAATAAATGCCACTTCACTGGGATCAGCTTTGAGTAGCGTTGGTGCCAGAGGTTTTTGCCACGCCCCAGTGGCTCCTTGGTACGTTTGTGTTTGCTTTGGGCTGAAATCGCAGGTTGAGTGTGAGCTGGTGGTTTGAACAAGTTTGTGGAGTTCCCTTGTTGCTGGTCTGTTACAGCAGTTGCTGGCGTAAATAAATTGAGGGGCGGATTGTTGGGCCTCTCTAAATTGGGGAGGCCCATCCAGATTGGAATTAACTCCAGACAATTGGGAGGAAGGCGATGTTTCATCACCATCCCAATCTATTTGGGTAAATTCAGCCCGAGTATTTGCTGTGATTTCGTGGGCAAAACTCACTGGCTGATTGGTGAATTGGTCGTTTTCAGCATATGGAGATAAAGTGCCGACTTGAGAAGTGCCGATTATGGGGTTTAAATGGGACGGGTGAGATTGGAACTGGTGTGAAGTTCTAAAATCCGAACCATTTGAATCCCCATTGGGAAGAGTAGATTGTCCCAATTTGGTGCTTAGTGAACCAGAATGTGCGGCTAATCCAACCTTACATCCGAGGGTTTGGGGGTCAGGTGATTGTTGGCCTTGCTAAATTGGGGAGGCCCATCCAGATTGGAATTAACTCCAGCCAATTGGGAGGAGGGCGATGTTTTGTCACCATCTCAATCTATTTGGGTAAATTCAGCCCAGATATTTGCTGTGATTTTGTAGCAAAACTCACTGGCTGATTGGTGAATTGGTCATTTTCAGCATATGGAGATAAAGTGCCAACTTGAGAAGTGCCAATTACGGGGTTTAAATGGGATGGGTGAGATTGGAACTGGTGTGAATTTCCAAAATCTGAACCATTTGAATCCTCATTGGAAAGAGTAGATTGTCCCAATTTGGTGCTTAGTGAACCAGAATGTGCGGCTATTCCAACCTTACATCTGAGGGTTTGGGGGACAGGTAGCTGGGTATCGCCCCTCATGGAGGGAGCCAGAAACACGGCGTCAGCAATAATAGATGGGGCTGAATTAGCTGACACAATGGGGGAGGTGAATTCCTGGATGGGCTGAGTTGCATTCAACTGAGCAGACGCATTAAAACAGCATGGGTGATGGACTCCTTGGTTGGAGGAGGCCCAGCGGGTTGGTGGGAGGCAGCGCACACAGAGCTGTTAGGCGTTCAGGTTGCAGAAGTGCGATCAGGTGAACTGGCGCTTTTTGAAGTAACTCCAGGTTGGGGGTGGTGCCTGCTTTCATGGCTGCTGCTTGAGAGCGGGTGATTCTGGTTGACCCTGAGGTGGGTAACCGAGAAGCTTCGTATGGGGGTGGTGCTGGCTCGTTTGGCATAGCCTGCGGGTTTTTTTGCGGGGTTTCCCGCCATATTTGCTAATAGTTTTCATAAATCTCTTTAGTGGAGCTAAATTTCAGGCTGAATTGATTTTCGAAATGTGATGCTTAGCAGAAAGAGAGTCGCAAGGTGAAGGGCTATATTGAAGTAAAGTCACTAAATGGAGATTTAAATAAAAAGCATTCATATATTTGTAAATAATTGAGGATAAGTATCTGTATTTGTAACAATCTAGTAGCTAAAAAGGAAAGGTAACAATATATTGATTCAATAGGGTATTGACTGGAGGCTCTTCATTGGATATCACATCCAGATTCATATATGTCTTTGTATCCTAATTTTTATATGCAATATTCCGCTATAAATGGCCCATCCAGATAAGACTTTGTTTTTAAGCAAATTATGGTTCATAACTTTTTTGGATATTACTTAATTTACAGCCTCTTAAGTTATTTGATGGATATGTTGCTTTCCATCCTAGGGGTTCCTTATACTCAGCTAATTATTATCTCATCCAAAATTAAGTCCTTAAGTCAGATCTGGAAAATGTTCCTGTATAATTTGAGCATCATTATTATTTGATATATCCATATAATATATTGGGGTATTTTCTAAAACCCTAGAGTAGGCTTGTTTTTCAAGTCTATTGGATGGATTGCTTGATTATTATATTCTACGTACGCTTGATACCCTGGTATCCAACATGGCTAACCAGTCTGTTTTACATATGCCCTTATATGATTATGTGAAACTTGTTCACCATGCGGCTACCCTGTTGAGACTTTGTATATGGCCTTGTCTGCGCTCAGATCCCTGCATCAGGGCACTTTTTTTATATCGGATTATGCTGCATGGTTCTGTTCTTTGGCTTGGGCTTCTCAAGCTTCCCTCACCCAGGTCTTGGTTATGATTTGGAAAAACTTGAGCCAGAATTATTGAGAGCCACCTTAGCCTCCCGTCTTTTTGACACATTGGAAGAGGAATTTCTTTAACATCAAGGGATGAGAATCAACTGTCTCTGGCACAAACAAGAGAGGTCCCAACTATCAGTCCTGTCCTCTGTGACCACAACATCCCTGCTTTTAGTGAAAGCCTAGCTTCCATTGTGAGTGCATCACCTGTACCTGGAATGGCTCACACCACTGGAGAAAATTCTGAGCTAGTAGCAACAAAAAACGGTGCCTCTTACATCATGCGCCTCACTCCCGCTTATCTTATGAATACTTAAAAATGGATAAATTTCTTCGTCCTTTTTGATTGTACCATTTACTACCAAGTATAAAAGTTGTAAGAGCTAAGTTAAAGTTTCAGTTGTAGAAGCGATAATTATAACTGAGGCGTACACTAATTTTTGGCTTTGCCCTAGCCAAAAAACTCCGCTTGTCCTTCAGAATTGGTGTTTAAGTTACTCTAGCTGATGCTTCTACATCTTTGCATATCTGGGAGATCAAACGGACGATTACTCATTACTAATCCCATCAGAGGTTTGTGGAAACTCTGTGCTCTTGAAAACATCCCTTCTTGATTATTCTTGGCATAAAAATGTGGCACAAGTACTCTCCTTACTTTGAGGTAAAAGTGGTTTATTCATGTTTCATGAAGAGGTAAAATGACCCGCAGTCCTGAAATTATGTTCTACGCCCTAAGGGCTCATTCCTGGGCGTGATCACAAATGTCCTTCCTTCCCTACTCCTTACATTGTAGCACCAGTACTTTGCTTACATTTTTGTAACCTTTTGTTCTTTTAGGTATCATCCACCAGCAGATTTATAAATTCACATTCAAATTAAAGGAGGGTGAAGAGCTCCATAAGGGTTGTCCTGTGTACTCTTTGATTTCCAGAACAAATAATATTTAGACAATTATGTTAATTATATGCTGGCTATAAAGTTTATCTGTCCCTCCAAGCCTTTGTTTTTTTCACCGGTGATGTTAGTACCCAAAGCCAATGGGACCTTCGTTCTTGTATGGATCTCTTTAACTTAACGTGGTTAATGAGATGGACCACTACCACATGCCACTTATGGAGGAACTACTCTAGTGAATGCCAACACCAAGTTCTTTTTCGAAAGCTGTCCCCTACTGGCGCCTTCCATTAGATCCCAATCAACTCTCAGAATTAACGTTACACTTCCTTCAATTGTCACCTAGGCGTGTTTGAGTATGAGGCATTGCCCTTGGACTCCAAAACTGCCTGCTGTCCTACAGCGTAGGATCAACCAGGTGCTGAGCGATTTTGTGGGTTTTGGTGCATGAAGTACGTGGAATGAATTCTTGGTTTCTTAGAATTTAAGGAGGAGCATGTTAATCTTTCTTTTGCTTTAATACCCAAATGAAGCCAAATTCAGTTTTTAAAAAAATACAAAAAATGACTGCTCAAATGAGCCAAAACTTACCAATGTCAATGCAATTGACGCCCGCTGACCTGGCTTGGGGTGGTGGTGCGCTTCCATCTGTCAGCTTTCAGCTGCTGTTGAAGCGTGCCCAGAATGGCTCTGCTAGCTCTTAACGCTACTGGGCGTTATGTCCCCCCTGGGACTTGGCCCACCACCTTGCAAGCTCCCAAAAGGTGCTCTGAAGCCCTTTGGTGCTCCCACGGAGCAATTTTCATTTTAGCCTTCAGGTCAAATATGGGAGTCTTTTCCCATAAGCAAGCATAGCCATCATCAAGATGGCCACAGAAGTTTTTAAACCCACAAGCTTAATAAATTTCTGCACCTTTAAGGGGTATTTTGACCTTGGTTTCTGTTCCAAAGCTGATACAATGTCAGCATCTAAGCTGCCGTTTATTTTTAAAAATATTCCCCTTTTGACTGCTTGCACCAGGCTCCCAGATGAGGCCACTTTAGTGGTCCATTTCACCAGGTTGCCCTTCCACCTTTCCCTGAACGCCTCCGCCATAGCTTACAGAGGTTTTAGCCATTTACGGTGTGGACCCCATGCTTCAATTCGTGATTCTGAATGGAGCAGATAATTTGGAAGAGCTGTTTGCCTTTGTGACAATCCACCCTTTCCATTGTGACACCCATTTCGCAATTCCCCCTCGCATGGTGATCAGATCCACCCCTGATCACACATTATGGGTGCACGTCAAGAATGGCCACGCCATTTTCCCCTTGTGCTTAGAGCTTGATCACTTGAAGCACAAGTGCCCTATGGCTTCCACCTCCACCTCTTCTGCCACTCCCCCTCCAGCATTGGCTCAGCTGCTGCCATGCCAAAATTTTTGAGTGGGGCCCAATTCTCCCTCCCCCAACCTCAGCAAAATCTGGCATGGCTTCCAAAGCTGTAGCTAATCATAGTTTTAAAACTTTTAAAAATTTGGCCAAATTATGCCAACCTGAGCTGAAGGCAGAAACAGATTCAGCTGAGCTGCCATGGTCAACTTTTTGTGGCCAATCAGGTGTAAACAACTTTCCAACTTCAAGACTTTTCTTTCTCGTTGCAATCACTATTGCAACCTATTCAATTCAAGACTGAATCTAGTTTGATAATCTCACAGAGGAGATTAGTTGGCGCCCATGTCAGGGAGCAGTTGGGCAAGCAAGGTAAGAGGAGCAGGTGGAAGGCCCGCGGCCTCCAACGTTCAAAAACGCCCCAGAGAATCCAGCGGAATAGACAAAAATCTTAAAAAACTGGCGGTCACAATTTCCCCGGAGATACTTGTGTGGCAAGCATGATGCAACCAGTACATCAACACGCCACACTCCCAGCCACTTTCATTGGTGGAATTTGGAGTCCGTGTGTATCTGGACATCCAAAAAATGGCCTTATAGGAAAAATTTTGTGAAGATGTACACAAAGTTTTCCTGACCGCAGTGTATGTTGCACCTCACTCCATGTCACACGGTTGGCTGGACTTAGGTTCAAAAGCAAAAAAGCAGCAGACAAGGCTGCAGCAGTGCGCATAGTGGTCAACCTCCCCGAAGGGCAATGGGTCGTCGAAACCAAATGCACCAGATGGACAAAATCAAACCAAATTTTCATCACGTTTGACTTTTTGCCTACTACGGTAAAACGTGACATTTTGGAACAACACCTGAAAGATGGTCTCGCCATATACGGCAAAATACAATCTTTTGAAATGCAACGCTTCATGCTGATGCCACACCTGTGCCCTGGCAAAGCCATCGCAGTTCTGACCCCAACTGAGGAGATTGCGAAGGACCTAACCCAGATCCCGCACTCCACTTTTATTGATATCGCAGGGCATACCACTCACCCATTCCAGGTGACCGTGGACAGCGCGCCCCCCATTTGCACCCACTGTGACGAGTTCAGCCATAAGGCACATGCATGCCCCATCAAGGAGGGCGTCACATTCCAAGAGCACTCCTTGGTGGCCATGGCCAGCGGAGAGGCGCACTACAAACCAACTGCAAGCACAAAGGAGGCCTTCCCGTGGGGAGCACAAGGCTGCTACCTACTGGTAAATCCTATCTCCCCACAAGAGCGGAAGAAGGCCAAGCAGGCCCATAGGGCCGCAGCCAAGGAAGAGGCCAAAGCCACCACCGCTATCCCACACTCACAACGCCAGGAGGACATGGAGACCTTCGCAGCGGAAGCAACTTGGGAATTCATCAACCAATCAGATTGGGAAGCCCATGTCAAGTGAGCCACTCAATCTGAGGATCCAATGGGAGATTTGATCTCACCCAATCGTTGCACCCAAGCTCTGGTCGATACTGACTTGGAACCTATCCCAACTGAAAAAAAAATTTGACCTGCTTGACAGTGCACCAAACTCATCCGCACCGCAAAAAATTTGTCTGACGTTGGGAAAACAAAACGTGAAGGCCAAAGCCAATGCGACTCTTTCTGCAAAAATCAATAAAAACTCTGATAGCGTTGCTGCTAACACCCACGCTACTGTGAAAGCCCGTGGGGACCTAGAAGAGGCTGGTGGGCCTGGGGGCCCACCCCCTCGCACCTAAGGTGTGAAGGGGGAAACCTTCACTCTAGGGACATTATTTATCGCCAGACTCAAGGCCTCCCCGTCCCAGGCTAGGAAACTGAGTTTTATAACACAATTTACCCATGGATATCCTGGCCATCCAGGAGTCCCACTGTCTACGAGGTTCTGAGGAAGCTTGGAAAACAATGCTCCTTTCATTCCTATCCTTTTGGTCAAAGCACTGTGGGGTGCTAATATAGAAAAATAAATTTTCAAATTTTTATCCTCAGAAACATTCCTAAATGGCCAAGTGCTTGTTGTCACCTTCTCGTGGGCCAACGTAGCACACACAATTGTCAACATCTATGCCCTAAATTGTGCACGCAAGCATCTGGAATTTTTCTCGTCAGTCAAATCCCTCCCACTACCCCCAGACTCCTTCATAGTCAGCGACATGAACTGTTGGCTAAAAACATCAACGGACTGGTGGCCTTCCCCACCCCATGCCCCCCAGGGTCACGTAGAACTACGCGTTCTATAGGCCACCCTCAGGTTAATGGATGCGCTGCCACGGCATGCCTCGCTGCTTGAAAACATGATTCGTCCCCATGTCCACAACGGTCAATTAAGGTCCATGACCTGCATTGACCTTATTCTAATACTGGCAAAATTCCAACCCCACATCTCCAACTTCAAGACAATAAAATTGGAATTCTCTGACCATTGACTGGTCTCACTAACCTACCACCTACTGGTCACAGTTGCTAAGGCCCCACATTGGTGCAAAATCCGCCCCCCCCCCCCCCCCGAGCTCATGTCACCAGGATTTTTCACATAGGTGGAAGAGGCAACTTTGGCAAAATTGTTTGTTGCACCGTTTTGCGTGGACCCCATTTCCACATGGGCAACTTTCAAAGAGGACACCATCCGCCGCTATAGCCATCTCTCCTCCAGATGCTCACAAGCCACACTGGCGGTTATCTCGTGCACTCTGGTAGAATTGGACCACTTGGAGTCCAACATTCCAGCTACAGGATACAGCCCTGCATGAGGCTGGAAGTGGGCGGAGGCAGCCGCCCACCTCAACGCACTCGAAAGGCAAATAAAACATTAGGTTTGTGTCCAATACAGGGCCACACGCATCACTAAAGGCGACAAGTGCACCGCATATTCCTTTAAAAAAATTTTTGCACCACACCAGAGCGTGGCCTGCACACAGGTGTGAAGATTGGATGATTCCATAACGGATATGCCAGCCAAAGTGGCAATCAAAACACAAAAGTATTACTTCAAGTTGTACCAATCCGATCCAATTCAGCCAGCTGAAGTGGTGGATCATCTCAACTGAGCCCACATATGCACCATTTCCCGATACCTGGAAATAATGAATTTGATTACTCCAAATGAATTATGGACAGCCATTCGCGGTGCGCCAAACCAAAAATGCCCAGGCCCAGATGGCATTCCATATGAGTTCTACAAAAAATATTTCAAATATATATCCCCATTGCTGCTCGCCTCACTTAACCAAAGCCTGTTGGAAACGCGCCTCCTACCAGGAGGACATGAGGCCTTCACCATCACACTCTTCAAGAAAGGGGATAAGCTAGAATTTGCCAACTGGCGCCCCATTTCTCTAAAAAACACAGACACCAAAATTTTAACAAAAATCATGGCTAACCGTTTAGGGACAGTAGCATCTGCCACCATCTCCCCAGAACAATTCGGTTTCATCCCCAGAAGGTCAATTTGAGATAACGTGCACTCCGTGGCTAATGCATGTCAGTCCACAGCCTCAGGAGACTGGTATTCTTGGACCAACAAAAGGCCTATGATAGAGTAAACTGGGAATACCTAAGGGCCTGCCTCCATCAATTCCGCCTACCCCCCGCTTCATCAACTGGGTGATGCTACTCACGGAATCTGCAACAATGGCAGTGCGTGACCCTGGCTTCCTAATGGAAGTAGTCCGCCCTCAAAGGGGCTTACGACAAGGGGACCCCCTCAGCCCACTCTTATACATCTTCAGCCTTGACCCACTACTGCGAAATGTGAATTCCCAACTCACTGGGGTCCATGTGCCAGGCAAAACCCCAGCCAAGATGATGGAATTTGCAGATGACTGCGTGGTGGGGGTGTCTAATAATAAAAATGCATGCGCGCTTGAAGCCCTCATCCAGGAATATTCCCAGGTAAACAACGCAACACTGAACGCCTCCAAAACTGAAATCATCCTCCTTGGTCAGTCTCAGAACTGCTGGGCCCCAGCAATTAGTTCCCAACCTGGCCCATCTGCTCGCCCATGACCACGCCTTACTAACTCAGCACACACCACTCCACTGGTGCTCCCCTTCGTGCCACGTCCTACCATAGGACCGGTGCGCCATCTGGGCATGTGGATGGAGGCAGGCGGATACGCGTCAGCAGTAATGGAGTGCCGTATACTGGACAACGTGATGAAGCGAATCGCCTCTCTCAGAGCCCAACCTACTACCCTCACTGGCAGGGTTGTTCTAGCCAACTCTATGCTCCTATCCAAAGTCTGGTTCGGAGCCCACGCCATCCCTTTCTTACCAAGCTTCTTTAAATCCCTGTATGCCTTGCTGCAAGGATGGCTTTGGTCAGGCCGCCCTCCACCAGTACGGCAAGAGGTCATGTTTGGCCCTCATCATCAAGGTGGCATGGGCCTGCTTGACTTCAAAGCCCATGCTGCCAAGATCCTGGGCACCTGAATCGCGGCCATCACCGCTCCTACACTCCCATCCCAACACTGGTCCCGCGCAGCCCGCTCCAACTTCTCCTGAGCCTTAGCCTCAACAATCCATCAAACCCCCACTCTTTGATGAAACACCTCGCATCACACACATCGGCCACAGGTCCTCACGGGACTAAAACCCACTACAAACGAATTCTACTCTCCATGCGAAGCATAGAGTGGATAATTCATATTAGCAGACATACAACCCGAAGAGGCCGCCCCTCTCCTCAGTTCACACAAGAGGTACAGGGGCTACCCATCCATGATGGCGTGATCCCCATTCGGCCCCATGTCCTATCCAGGGTGGACTACCTGGACATGATGGACATCCCTTATTCCACTGAGACCCAAAAACTATCTGGATTTACGCACACCATCCTCTGTTGCAGCCTCAAGTCTGCTCCCATGTGTGGCGCTGCCTGAGGCGGGTGTATCGTACAGCTGAGCGCTCTAACGCGTTACGCTCATCCTGTGTCATGTGTGGCCAGTATGGAACGCTGTTACACCGCCTGGTGAAGTGCCCCACCTCTAAAGTAATATGGCGTGAAGTTCAACGTCTGATGGGCCAGGTTCAAACTCACCCCTTCAGTCTGTCAAGAGATATGTTTGCTCTATCAGTGGCCTCCTCCCTTCCACCCTCCCTCCGTGCTCTGGTGGTTGCAATCGCCATGTGGACCATTCACACAATCATCTTAGATGCCATCGCAGGCTTTACCCCCACCCTCCCAGAAACTGTTCACAGATTCCGGTCTCAATTGGTGGACCACTTCCAAGCATGGATGTTTGGATACCTCCCACTGCATCGCCGACAGCTGGTCTCCTCCTGGTTCCCAGTCTGGTTCATCAAATCAGATCCCTTCCTCCACACGTGCTCAATAGTGGCTACAGCCCCTTCACACGTCCCCTCCCCTCCCCATAAGTGGCGTTCCCGCTGGCAAAAAAAGAGATAGCATAACTTCTCTGGGGTGCCTCCCCTGGTACTAAGTTTGTCTTTCCTGAGTCATATTCGGAATTGTCCATCCCATGGTCAGCCTTCCCCGCAATAAATTTAAAATTTAAAATTTACACTTGCCAACTTCAACTTTTCTTTCTCGTTGCAATCACTATTGCAATCTATTCAATCTTTTACTAGATCTACTTTGATAATCTCACAGAGGAGATTAGTCTGCGCACATGTCAGGGAGCAGTTGGGCAAGCAAAGTAAGAAGAGCAGGTGGAAGGCTCGCGGCCTCCAACGTTCAGAAACGCCCCAGAGAATCCGGCGTAATTGACAAAAATACTAAGAAAACGGCGGTCACTATTTCCCTGAAGATACTCGCATGGCAAGCACAATGAAACCGGTACATCAACACGCCACACTCCCAGCCACTTTCGTTGGTGGAATTTGGAATCTGCGTGTTTCTGGACATCCAAAAAACGGCCTTATGGGAAAAATTTTGTGAAGATGTACACACAATTAGACCCACCGCGATGTACGTTGCACCTCACTCCATGTCACGCGGTTGGCTGGACCTAGGTTTCAAAAGCAAAATGGCATCAGATGAGGCTGCAGCGGTGTGTGTAGTGGTTGACCTCCCTGAAGGGCAATGGGTCATCCAAACTAAATGCACCAGATGGACAAAATCAGACTAAATTTTCCTCACATTCAACTTTTTGCCTACTACGGTAAAACGTGACAATTTGGAACAACACCTGAAAGATGGTCTCGCCATATATGGCGAAATACAATCTTTCAAAATGCAACGCTTCACGCTGATGCCACACCTGTGCACCAGCAAAGCCATCGCAGTTTTTACCCCAACTGAGGAGATCGCAAAGGACTTAACCCAGATCCCGCACTCCACTTTTATTGATATTGCAGGGCATACCACCCACCCATTCCAGGTGACCGTGGACAGCACGCCCCCATTTTCACTTACTGTGACGTGTTCAGCCATAAGGCACATGCATGCCCCATCAAGGAGGGCGTCACATTCCAAGAGCACTCCTTGGTGGCCATGGCCAGCGGAGAGGTGCACTACAAACCAACTGCAAGCACCAAGGAGGCCTTCCCGTGGGGAGCACAAGGCTGCTACCTACTGGTAAATCCTATCTCCCCACAAGAGCGGAAGAAGGCCAAGCAGACCCATAGGGCCGCAGCCAAGGAAGCGGCTAAAGCCACCACCGCTATCCCACACTCACAGCGCCAGAGGACATGGAGACCTTCGCGGCAGAAGCAACTTGGGAATACATCAACCAATCAGATTGGGAAGCCCATGCCAAGTGGGCCACTCAATCTGAGGATCCGATGGGAGATTTGATCTCACCCAATCGTTGCACCCAAGCTCCGGTTGAAACTGACTTGGGACCCATCCTAACTGAAAAAAAAATTTGACCCACTCAACGGTGCACCAAACTCACCCGCACCACAAAAAATTCATCTAACGTCAGGAAAACAAAAAGCTAAGGCTAAAGGCAACGCGACTCTTTCCACAAAAATCAACAAAAACTCTGATAGTTTTGCTGCTAACACCCACGCTACTGTGAAGGCCTGCGGGGATCTAGAAGAGGATGGTGGGCCTGGGGGCCCACCCCCTCGCACCTAAGGTGCGATGGGGGAAACCTTCACTCTAGGGATGTTGAATATTGCTGGACTCAAGGCCTCCCCATCCTGGGCTAGGAAACTGAGTTTTTTACAATACAATTTACCTGTGGATATCCTGGCCATCCAGGAGTCCCACTGTCCACGAGGTTCTTAGGAAGCTTGGAAAACAATGCTCCTCCCATCCCTACCCTTTTGGTCGATGCACTGTGAGGTGCTAATTTAGAAAAATAATTTTTTAAAATTTTTATCCTCAGAAAAATTCCTAAATGGCCAAGTGCTTGTTGTCACCTTCTCGTGGGCCAACGTAGCACACACAATCATCAACATCTATGCCCCAAATGGTGCATGCGAGTGTCAGAATCTTTCTCAATGGTCAAATCCCTCCCGCTACCCCCAGACTCCTTCATAGTCAGCGACATGAACTGTTGGCTAAACACACCAACGGACTGGTGGCCTTCCCCACCCCATGCCCCCAGGGTCACGTAGAACTACGCGTTCTAAAGGCCACCCTCAGGTTTTTGGATGTGCTGCCACGGCATGCCCTGCTGCTCAAAAGCATGATGCGTCCCCATGTCCACAACGGCCAATTAAGGTCCATGACCTGCATCGACCTTATTCTAACACTGGCAAAATTCCAACCCCACATCTCCCACTTCAAGATAATAAAATGGAATTCTCTGACCATTGACTGGTCTCGCTAACCTACCACCTACCTCTCACAGCTGCTAAGGCCCCACATTGATACAAAATCTGCCCCCTCCAAGCTTGGGTCACCAGGTTGATCCATGTGGGTAGAAGAGGAAAGTATGGCAAAAAAGTTGCACCGTTTTGTGTGGACCCCATTTCCACATGGGCAACTTTCGAAGATGACACCATCCGCCACTCTCGCCATCTCTCCTCCAGACACTCATGAGCCACATCAGCGGTTATCTCGCGCGCTCTGGAAGAATTGGCACAATTGGAGTCCAACATCCCAATTACAGGATACAGCTCTGCATGGGGACGGAAGTAGGTGGAGGCAGCTGCCCACCTCAGTGCACTCAACAGACAACACAAACATTGGTTTTGTGTTAAGTACAGGGCCACACACATCACAAAAGGTGACAAGTGCACCGCGCATTTCTTTAAATAAATTTTCGCACCATGCCAGAGTGTGGCCTGCACACAGGTGTGAAGATCAGATAATTCCATTGCGGATACACCGGCCAAAGTGGCAATCGAAATGCAACAGTATTACTCTGAGTTGTACTGATCTGACCCAATTTAGCTGGCTGAAGTGGCAGAATTTCTCGACTGAGCCCACATCTGCTCCATTTTCTGATACCCAGAAATAATGAATTTGATTACTCCAAATGAATTATGGACAGCCATTCGTGGTGCACCAAACCAAAAATGCCCAGGCCCAGATGGCATTCCATATGAGTTCTACAAAAAATATTAACAAATATATATCCCCATTGCTGCTCGCCTCACTTGAACAAAGCCTGATGGAAATGCGCCTCCTACCAGGAGGACATGAGGCCTTCACCATCACACTCTTCAAGAAAGGGGATAAGCTAGACTTAGCCAACTGGCGCCCCATTTCTCTAACAAACACAGACACCAAAATTTTAACAAAAATATGGCCAACCGTTTAGGGACTGTAGCATCTGCCACCATCTCCCCAGAACAATTCGGTTTCATCCCCAGAAGGTCGATTTGAAAAACGTACACTCTGTGGCTAATGTATGTCATTCCACAGCCTCTGGGGCACTTGTATTCTTGGACCAACAAAAGGCCTATGATAAAGTAAACTGAGAATACCTCAGGGCCTGCCTCCATCAATTCCGCCTACCCCCCCCGCTTCATCAACTGGGTGATGCTACTCACGGAATCTGCAACAATGTCAGTGCATGGCCCTGGCTTCCTAATGGAAGTAGTCCGCCCTCAAAGGGGCTTACGACAAGGGGACCCCCTCAGCCCACTCTTATACAACTTCAGCCTTGACGCACTACTGCGAAATGTGAATGCCCAACTCACTGGGGTCCACGTGCCAGGCTAAGCCCCAGTCAATATAATGGCGTTTTCAGATGATTGTGTGGTTGGGGTGTCTAATAATCAAAATGCACGCGCGCTTGAAGCTCTCATCCAGGAGTATTCCCGGGTAAGCAACGTGGCACTGAACGCTTCCAACACTGAAATCATCCTCCTTGGTCAGTTTCAGAATTGCTGGACCCCAGAAATTAGTTCCCAACCTGGCCCATCTGCTCGCCCACGTCCTCGCCCTACTAATTCAAAACACACCGCCCCACTGGTGCTCCCCTTCGTGACACATCCTACCATAGGACCAGTACGCCATCTGGGCATGTAGATGGAGGCAGGCGGATACGCGTCAGCAGTAATGGAGTCCATATTCTGGATAACGTGATGAAGTGAATCGCCTCTCTCAGAGCCCACCCTACTTCCCTTACTGGCAGGATTGTTTTAGCCAACTCTATGCTCCTCTCCAAAGTCTTGTTTGGAGCCCATGCCATCCTCTTCTCCCCAAGCTTCTACAAATCCTTGTACGCCTTGCTGCAAGGATGGCTTTGGTCGGGCCGCCTTCCACCTGTGCGGCTAGAGGTCAAGTTTGGCCCTCAACATCATGGTGGCATGGGCCTGCTTGACTTCAAAGCCCATGCTGCCAAGATCCTGGGCACCTGGATTGCGGCCGTCACCACCCCTACACTCCCCTCCCAACACTGGTCCCGCGCAGCCCGCTCCAACTTCTCCCACGCCTTGGGCCTCAACAATCCATCGAACCCCCACTCCCTGATGAAATACCTCGCTTCACACACATCAGCCACAGGTCCTCACGGGACTAAAACCCACTACAAACGAATCCTACTCTCCATGCGGAGTGCTGAGTGGAGAATTCGTACTAGCAGACATACAACCCAAAGAGGCCGCCCCTCTCCTCAGTTCACACAAGAGGTACAGGGGCTACCCATCCATGATGGCGTGATCCCCATTCGACCCCATGTCCTATCCAGGGTGGACTACCTGAGCATGATGGACATCCCTTACTCCATTGAGACCCAAAAGACTATCTAGAAATATGTACACCATCCTCTGTTACAACCTCAAGTCCGCTCCCATGTGTGGCGCTACCTGAGGTGGGTGTATCATACAGCTGAGCGCTCTAACGCGTTACACTCATCCTGTGTCGTGTGTGGCTAGTATGTAACGCTGTTACACCGCCTGGAGAAGTGCCCTACCTCTAAAGTGATATGGTGCGAAGTTCAACGTCTGCTGGGCCAGGATCAAACGCATCCCTTCAGTCTGTTAAGAGATATGTTTGCCCTATCAATGGCCTCCTCCCTTCCACCCTCCCTCTGTGCTTTGGTGGTTGCAATCGTCATGTGGACCATCCACACGATTGTCTTGAATGCCATCGCAGGCTCCACCCCCACCCTCCCAGAAGCGGTCCACAGATTCCGGTCCCATTTGGTGGACCACTTTCAAGCGTGGATGTTTGGATACCTCCCACCACGTCACCGACAGCTGGTCTCTTCCTGGTTCCCAGTCTGGTTCATCAAATCAGACCCCTTCCTCCACAAGTTCTCAATAGTGGCTACGGCCCCTTCACACGTTTCCTCCCCCTCCCCATAAGTGACGTTCCTGCTGGCAACAAGAGATAGCATCGCTTCTCTGGGGTGCCTCCCCTGGTACTAAGTTTTGTCTCTTATGAGTCATATTTGGAAGCGTCCGTCCCATGGTCAGCCTTCCTCGCAATAAATTTAAAATTTAACTTGCCAACTTCAGTGGCTGGGCCAGCATTAGCGTGTCAAAATCCTTTTGAGTGTCTTGATTGGATTGATGAAAACAACTAGTCATATAACATTAAACTGGATTTTGCATTAGAGGAGTTTTTTGTCAATCCTCTCAAATTGCGTACCTGCCATTTTCATCCTAAAAACGGTTATACCATTTATAAAAATGTAAATAAAATGGCAGTCAAATCTTCTGCAGCTCTTGCTAACACCCTACTCTGCCAGCAACTTCATGGGGTGATGGAACCCCTGGTTGTAGGTATTCCTATCCCCAATTTCCCTCATGATTTTGAGGAAGATGAAAAATATGAAATTGAGGAGATTGCTCTTGGTATGAGCCATGCTTGGATCAATGTGGCAAAAACTTCTCTTTTTAAACCCACTGATCCTGAAACCCACTGGCGCATCAAGTCTTTCACTTGTGTGCCTGTTCTCATCACTTTCGCTGTGCATCAACTTTTCAATATGTTGAGGCGATGGACACTGCTAGCCTCATAAACGAAGAAAACCCACAACTATGCCTCCTTATGCCCCATGTCACTGATGCTCATACCCCAATGCTGTCTTCCATGGTCCGCCAGCTAAAGCGGGCGCTGGACAAAAGTTTCTCCAAATGTTCCTCCCCTTCTGATATGGCTTCCTAGGCTGTTAGCTGAGGTGATATATTCGGATTTTATTTCTAATAATCCCTTTGTTTGGCTCATTTTGCAAATAAAGATGCGTGGAAGCTCCCCCTTTTGGGTTGGGCACCACTAGTACTAAAAAAACCTTACCTCACAGATTTATCCTACCTGCCATTGCCCTCCATCAGCTGTTCCATCAAAGCGAGGTGAGTCTCAAGAGCTCCAATAGGTCAAATCCCCATATTCCCTAATTTGGACATTAAAAGCCTGATACAAACTTTGAGCCTCAACATAATTAGGTACTAAGCACTAAGATATTAAGTGGGTTTACTTCTTGATCCTGCCACTATCACTAATAAAACCTATATAAAATTAAACCCCGTTTTTTAGTATATTAATTATATTTCATTCCACATGTGGTACAACAATTCCCCCGTTTTTACAAAAGCAGTTTAGAGCTATTATATTCCTGTTTCTGCTGAATTTTCAAATGCTGTGCAAATTAGCACAAGCAAGAGTTAGCCACCACCAGAATTTTGACAGCCCTGACCAAGGCTTAAATGAATTGCAGCGTTACAGAACTTGAATGCGTGGCTGTGATACTAGTCTTCAAGCTGATACACCATATTTATATGGGAAGCATTACATTATTTTAACCAAACATGCCTTGTTAATATGGTTACAACAGATTAAGAATCCCACTAAAGACTTGCTTAAAGGGCCCTCAAGCTATATAATTATGGTATCTCTGTTGTCCAGCATGCGGGAGTTATACACCAGAATATTGATTGGTTGTCCTGTTTACCTACACTAACATTGTATGCTTCTGAAGTGGACTATATATAAGAGCTGATTAAATAGCTCAAAAGTTGGGATTGAGAGGCTTTAAAGGTCAAGCAATTGAGAAAGATGGCTTATCAGACTCATATAGAGAAAGGATTA
The DNA here is from genome assembly GCA_022478985.1 of Massospora cicadina. Classification (NCBI taxonomy): domain Eukaryota; kingdom Fungi; phylum Entomophthoromycota; class Entomophthoromycetes; order Entomophthorales; family Entomophthoraceae; genus Massospora; species Massospora cicadina. Next base: position 41,157 of record JAKSZP010017611.1, read on the forward strand.
TTATGAAAATGCATAGGAATGCCATGGTCACCCCGTATAGGCCCCTCTGAAAGGACCTCTACCATCATGGAAGCGTATACTACTGTAGAATATGGCGCCTTATAAAAAGACAACAATGCTAAGGATCAGTGCTTAATGTGAAGGCATGATTGATTTTAAACATATTTCTAATAATTTTCTTCCTTAACTGCAAAAACCATGGCCTATCCAATCCAATGTGTCATCAATTTGTAAAAACCAACTTCTCTTTTTGTTAATAAACAGTAATTATAATACTGGTCTCTTATCAATTACAAAGTATGTCACTGCAATATCATCATCACAATAGATCACTTCACAAAATGGGCCAAGTGCACGTTGATAGTCTCTGTTTCAGCTCAAAATAATGCCTCCTTTTTACAATTAACTTTCTATCTGTCATAATAGCCCAAAATTCTTTTATTGAATAGTAGTAATAGTTTTGTATCTCACGTGGTAACTAAACTTATTCTTTAATGAAACTTATAGAGCTTTTACTTCTTCTATATATACTTCTACTAATGGGGAAGTTGAGTGAGCAAATAGTACACTTATCTTTAACTTTACAAAACTCATAAACTGATCCATCCCAATCAATGAAACCTCTCAGGAGCTTTGATGGCTTATTGAGTAAGCTATTACAGAATCATTAGAATGTCTCCATCTAAGTCCCTTTATGGTCAGGTTCCCGTGACATCCTTTATCTTCAAACCCATATTGGAATCTTCTACTCCTGATACCACCATTTTACTATGAGAAGATTAGCAGATGGGGTTTTAGTCTACAGGCTCTTGTGTTAAGATTTTTCAGAACTTTTAGTAGAAGAGAAACCAAGCAATCCAACGCTCATATTTATGTTCTGCTTGAGTATCAGCTAAGTGATTTAGTACTCTTTTGCCACCACTCACCTGGAGTAAAAGAAAATAAGCTTGATATAATATGGTCTGGATCCTATTGGGCTATCGACCTCCATGGATCTGAATATTTCATAGCTTTTTTAAAGCAGTATTTATATAAATCAGTTTTATGGGGTTTCTAAAGGTTATTTGAACCTTATGAAAGATCTTGAGGGTACATGTTGGGAGAAACAATAGCTGAATACTTTCATATTTAAGTTAAGTTGCATATGATCCAAACCTTAACAAAAAAATTACCACCCAATGAACATATTAGACAAGTCTCAATATACAAAGAACAAAAATGCATGATAAATTCTAAAACCCATCAGTTGTTTAAAGGATTTGACTCCTTCTAGAACCAAACACAAATCTTTCTTGAGGATTGAGAATTATTCTTCTGCATAAAAGGAACAAAATCTAAAATGGAAGCATATCCCAATAAAATTATAGATATCCCCAACTTTCAAGTAAATACAATACTCTATATCACTTTTTGTCAGGTTTACATTTCCAAAGTGCACCTTAATCTAGTGAAAAATGTCCACTAGGAAGCCTGCTGATGCTATAATAATTCATAATCTTATATTTTGTAAAGTAGCTGGTCAATTAATCCTGGAAATTTGATGATCATCTGAGGCTAAAGCTTTTCCCTTTCATTTGGAAACTGTAGGAATTCCATTTTTAAGCTTAATGATGATATGCCCAAGAATCCTGACATTTAATACTTTAGGCTGACTAAGTCATGTGTCATGTATATTTTTTATTTTAAAAGGGTGTTAAGTCACCGCTTATTTCCCATCAGCTAGAGTATCCGTCCTATAGTAATTATGGCGAAATGGACTCATTAAAGTCAAGTACAAAAAAGAAATATAGAATTAATGATGTAACTTTATTATAAAATAAATCAGGGGGTTTTATATGTTGCAATAACAATATAAACCCCAAAAAAAGGTTAATCAAAATTTTAGAGGGGAATCCAGAAGTAAGGCTCTTAGTCAGGTGATACATTACGGATGTTATAATGCCTTTGTATCATGATTTTGATAAGGCAAAAATGGTGAATAGGATCTCAAGTTGGGTGAGACTGTGTGTCACTTTGATCATTCAGCAGCTTCTTGATTCCATCCCTTTTTCAGGTTCGTCTTAATTTACTGCATTTAGTGCAACTACAAGTAGTTGTCATCTTATCTTAAAAGTATCCATCATTTTGAAGAATCAGTAATTCATCTTGGGGTATCTTAAGCTCAACTTGTTTGTTAAAGTTTTACTAAAGTAGGGTAGAGCTGTGCTGACTATCAATTTCTCTAGGTAACTTATTGAGGTAACGGATTTAACCCCCTTCTTGGGTCTAGATGTCAATTCAGCTGAAAAAGTCAAATGGTCATAATCTTCCCATAATGTCTGATATCATTATATCTGACATCACCCCTTCAAAAGTATTGGCGGGTGAGTACTAATGTAAGAATTGGCTGTGAACGTGGCTTATCATTATTCCAGTTTACAAAGACTTAATTGAGTATTTGTCTCCACATTTTTAAGTTATAACATATGGCCCATCCCAGATGGAGTCTAATTTTCTCCTTGGGGTGGTATTTGGTTGTGATGATATAGGATTTAGTCCAAAATACCAAAAGTGGGTAAAGGTTGGTGAGTAGCATCTTCTGCTAGACCTACTCTTGTAACTGTCTTGACTATAATCATCATTCCCTTTTACTAAAGCTCAATTTTTTGAGCTAATCTTCTTAGTGCTTTCTCAGGCTCTTCAATACTATCACAGCAATTTAATGAGCTAATAAAGCTGGGATTCCAGGCTCTCTTATGTATACAGCCTTGAAAGGAGACATTTTGATAATTTGATGTAATTCAGTAAGCCATCAATGCACTTTGGAGGTATTGGTCCCATTGTAATGGATTGTTTTGGCCAGATTGCGTGTACTGAGACCAAGGTCTCATTTGCTCTTTCTGCATTCCAGTTAGCTGATGGGCTTTAAGTCACTCAGAATAATTGTTGAGTTCCAGTGCTTGCAGCTAAGATCCTCACATTTCTTGACATAAAATTCTCAAAATATCTCTTAGTAAAACCTGTGGGCAGCTGTGCCTAGAAATTATTTTTGATATAAAAGTTAGTAAAAGCTTTAGCGGTTTCTGCAGGAATGTCAATTGCTTCAATTTACTTCGTGAAATGATCAATCCCTACTAAATGTCCCAATTTTCTCCTGTGGATTCAGATAGTAGACCTACGACTTCTAAAATGATGTTATGAAATGGCTGCTGAGGGGTCATAGGCTGATACTTGTACTTGGCCTTGTGCAGCTTCTTCTTTTTACAAGTTATTCAAGCATCTAAGTCTTCCACTACAGAATCAAGTATTCTTCAGAATAGTAGTGAGCCTTGATCCATTCATTTTTTTCCTGGCTCCTTCATGGCCTAAAGTATTGTGGGCTTCCATTATAGCTGTTACCCTTTCAGAAGGTCGCAAGTAAGGTAGCCAGTTGATTCTGACTTTCTTGTAAAGTAATCTGTCAAGAGCCTTCATATTTAAATCATGTCATCTAAGCATCTTCTGAACTGGTTCATCTTCACCCTCCAAAAAAGTCTTTCTTTTGAGTAGGTCTGTAACTGTTCAGCTTCACTATTGTCAAGATATAGTAGGGGCACTCAAATCAGTCCATATACATTCATGTGTTTTGTCCCAGCTTGGTGAATGATATTCATATTATATTGGTGTTTATTGAGAGCCCATCAGGCTAGTCTTCCTGTCAAATCTTCTATGTTTTTCAGCCACTTTAATGAGTCGTGTTCTGACAACTGTAAAGTTTATACTGTACAAAAAGGGCCAAAAATGTTTCACCGCCAGAAAACATCATAGCACTCTTTCTCTGGTCCGCTATAAATTTTTAGTTTCAATAAAGCGTTTTGCTATTTTATGACACCGGGTGGTCAATGCCATTCTTTTTTTTTTTTTAGTACTAGATGGTTGTGGTCAATGCCATTCTCATCCATTGAGAAAGGATGGCGCCTATGGCTAAAGTAGAGGCGTCAGTGAACAGGATTAATGGCTTCTCATAGTCTAGATGTCATAAGATTGGTCATCTTTTCAACAAACTCTTCATAGACTTGTTTGCAGTTCGTTGCTCTATCCCCATACAAAAATATTTTTTGTCAAGCAGTCAGACAAGAGGTTCAGAGAGTTGAGCGAAGTTAGGGATAAATTGATGGTAGTATCCCATTATATTTAAGAATACCTGTATGTCTTGAAGGCTTTATTTGTTCAGACATCTTGTAAATTGTTTCAACCTTATTGTACAAGGGTTAAATTCCTTCCTGAAATATGACATGTTATATAAATTCCAAGTCCTGTTAAAAATACACTTCACAAGTTTTAGTTTGATATGATTCTCTGGCGTTGTTGAAACACTGACTTGAGGTTGTCTAGATGATTGGTAAGGTTTTGGAAAAGACCATTATGTCATTTAGGTAAATGATCACACAACTGAGTTTATGATATTATATGATGTGATCCATCACTCGTTATAATAAAGCGGGAGCATTGCATAATCCCTGTGGGAGCCAGGTAGGTTGAAATAACCCTCCCTGGCATATCAATGAGCATCTCTCTTGGCCTTCTGGTGATATATCTATATGCCAATAACCGCTGGTGAGGTCCATCATGGAGAAGAAATTTGAGTCAGAGATTCAGGACAAAGCATTGTCAATCCTTAGAATTGGATAGCTGTCCTTCTTAGTGAGGCTTTTTAGCTTCCTGTAATTCATCACTGTTCTGTGACCACCATTCTTCTTCTTTATAAGTAACAGTGGTATGACCATAGACTCTTGGAGAGCATAAGTAAGCCAGCATCCAAATGTTTCTTGAGCTCAGTCTTCATGTATAGCTCCTCTACCTTTGACTTCCTATATAGCTTTGATCTGATAGAGGTTGAATCTCCTACGTCAATACTATGTGTCCAGTCTTTCATGTGACCATAGTCGACATCTGACGTTGAGAACACATCCTGATAATCTTGAAGTAGTTGATGAACTTTCTCATGTTCCTCCTAAATTTAACTTATTGAATATTTGAACTTAAGGGATAGTGCAAATTAAATTGTTGGAAGTAGACCAAAATCAAGGTGAGTATCAATAAAATGTACCTTGTCATTTTTATCAATGGGAAGTATTTGAATTTTCCCAGTTTCTTGATGCTTCTTGAGTATGTTATTTTGTTGTTTAAGTTTCCAAGTAACATCTCAATAGGGCGTTGATAAGATGGATTGAGTCGGGTTGGGACCATCTAGTACTAAAAAAAGCTGGATTGAGGACTCCTGGAAAACCTCTTAGTTTAACCCTACTTACTCCATTGACACCAGTAATGTGTAGCATGCAGTTCAAAAACATATGCAGGGTTAAGATATATATAGTACCACTCTTTGTTCTCCTGGTTTAGTTTACCTCCTTGGTGGCATAAAATGGTATGCCCTCTGCTGCATCTACTGAGTTATTATCTTTTTTGCTTTTCTTCCAGAGGTAGAATATTGCAAAGGTAAAGCGGAAACATTGTACATAACAAGACAAGAGTAACCCTTCTTGATAGAATCTTAATTATCCAAGACAAGGTGAGCTTCATAGTTAAGGAGTGATAAGTATCATTCTTCTAAATTGATAAACCTTCATATTAGATCATAAATTGCATCCTGATGAGAATATCATATTGATTGTTGTTATGGACACTGGCGGGAGCTGAAGATACTAATTTGCCAAATCATATTGGCAGAAATGTGTATGCACCTATAGCGCTAGTGTTTTTTGGACAGAAGGTACTGTACTCTTGAGTGTAATCAAGGTCTAGAGCGAGCTTGATCTTCTTGATGAGGTGGGACTTCACAACGTTGATAGGTGATCACATACCCAAGATTGCCATAACTTGCACTTTCGAGTTACCACTTCAACTTTGGTGATAGTTCCTCCAAACTTTGGTGGAAGGGCTAACACCTCCTTAAGGCAGAATGTTGCATTGAGATTTTTGGCAGTCTCAAAATACTTCTTTTTGATTTCCATCAGACTATGGATGCTCAAGATGGGTTAATCAACAAAGCAAAGTTCTGATCAGTATCACTGGCTGTATCAAACATCTGAGGGCACCCTATAACCTGACTGAGGTAGCTGCCTTCCAGGAACATGAAGGTAGTCAATATTTTGAGTGTTCAAATGGTCTGGAATGGCGAGCTCAGTAGTTAAGCCTAAAATGTAATAGCCTGTATTCTCATGATCTACTTCAGAGTCGTCATTGGGTTTTTTAAAGTAAGTGAGGCGAGCAATTGGCTCTGTTTAACTTTCAGGTACTTTAGGTTGGTTGTCTAGAGGTAAATGATCTTATGCTGACCTTACTTTTCCCTGCTTAGCAATTGAAGGGTTCTTCTTGAAACACATATCCTCAGTATGGGTATCCTTCTTGAACTAGTTTCATCTTGAATTTTCTCCCTTCTTTAGCTTTTCTTCTTCTATGGTATACTTTAGGTTTCGTGAAAGCCTTTTGGGAGGTCTCTGGCTTGTGTATGTCAACTACATAAAGCAAGGCTTCTTTAATTTCAAAAACGGAATTGGAGCTTCGTTTGACAGATTTGATGTGCATGGCTAGGTCGTGGTTACTATGTAAACCAGCAACAACAGCAGCTACGGCATCATTTAGAGTAAACATCTTTATAGGTCAATAGTGTTTGTGCTTCTATATAAAAATGGTCAGTGAATTTGGCAAGGGTTTCATTTCTGCGCGGCGCAACTCTCATGAAAGATTGTTTCTTCATGCTCAAGCTCTTCTTTAACTAAAATTCCTTGAAGAGCACTTCCTTCACTTCTCTCCAGGTATGCAAGTCATCCAAAAGATGACCATAACCTTTTGAGTTATATGGCTTAAACAAGACAAAATATGCTCAACCTTTTGATGATCAGTTGCACCTTCCATCACGGCTTCATAGACTTAGAGGAAAATGCAATATTCCCTTTGCCAGGTGTAAACTTGCCCTTGAATATAGGATTAAAGGTAGTGTCCTCTAATCCAGTATTGACATGTACTCTGGGAGCTTCTGGTTTGGTAATCTCAGTTCTCATATCGCTCTGTTAAACTTGAAGTTCCAGTCAACGTATTTGCTCATGTAGAGGACTAAGATGTTGCTCCATTTCCTCCAGGGTAAGTCTTGCATGACATCTAGAAGGTTGATTCCTCTTTCAATAGTGGCTTTATCATTCTTTAAGTTCTTAATGCGGATGTCCAGATCATGAATTTGTTGGCGAGCAGATGAGTGGTATGCTTGCAAAATCTTGTTCCATAATCCAAGACTTCAATGCGTCAATCAAAGTCCTCCTTCATCTCCTTGCATATGGTGCTTTGAGGAGGTTTGTTGTTCTTGGCTTTAAACTTTTCTGTGAGAGTATTTAAGCGTTTCTCGGCTTCATTGAGGTGATGATAAACTTGGTTGATGTCTTCCTGACTAAGATATTTGCCTCTCAATTCTCTCTACAGATTGTTGAGTCACTCAATAATGAAAAGAGTAGTTGCCTGAGTCTCACAGGATGACAGATCCTGCTCAAAATGGGCCACTCAAGAAAATATATTTTGAGATACTAATGAAGTCTCAGAAGTTTGATGGGCCTCCATCTCATCGATTCATCGTAGGTCTTGCTCTAGATGTGCCTTAATAATGGAGATTTGCTTTTTCTCCTGGTAACGGCTAGTAGAAACTTGAGCTGCCATTTCACCATTAGCTTCACTATCCTGTCAATGGAGCTCTTCAGTAAAGACTTCAAATATTCGCTTGGTATTTTTGTTTGACTCCATGATGTCTTTTCAAAGAAGCTTCACAACTTTCTTCAAATACTTGATAACACCAGAATCAATTGTCCCCATCTGATTATGGAGATGGACAATTTAGGAACAGTTCGCAGCAATCAAAAAGTGAATTTCTTCTATACTTTGAGTTGCTAAATTAGATACCTGATTATAAGCCATCCGTAGGGCCCCTTGGTTACTAATATGATAAGATAGTTCCTCGTTATGGTCTTCTAGTAATTGTATTATATAATATAGTGCATGGTTTACAAATTGCATGATATTGCGAGATAGATTTGCAATTGATTCATAGACCTATGAGAGAAAACTGGATTCATTCAGGTTTATGAGAGGTCTTTCCTTGGAAGTTGCCCTTTTGCGAGTGCTTCTTTCTCCTGGGGTAATAATTCCACTAAGTAATGCTTTAACTTCTTCGTTAGTGTCAGACATTTGCCCTCCAGGCTGCAAAGTAATAATGTTGGGGGGCAAACAGGGGAAAATCGGAGAGACATTGGACATTTAGCCACCTCTGATAATACATCAATCAATTTTATTATTAATGATGATTTTGCCTTCCAAAAGACCCTGGCTGACTCTCATTGGAACCCAATAAATTGGGGCCCTAAGTTTCCTAAAAGATCTCCAGCTTATCTACGCCAATGCCCGCACCTTTAACAAGACAAACCCGCCCAGTGATTGGGTGAAATTGATGAAAGCCTTACCTCACGGAGCTAAACTCCCTATTGTCAGCCCCTCTCGGCCACTTCCTAAACTAATGCAAGTTTAAAAGATCCAATAGGCCCGCTTCTCATATTCCCTAATTCAGAATGTACCAAGCATTCCAAACTTCGAGTCTTGATACCTTAATTATGAAGTATCAACATATTATGGGGTCTATTTCTTACCCTCCAGAGCCTTAATAAAATCCATAAAAAATCACTTTTTCCAAGGGTTTTATTTATTAATTAAGTTTGTTATATTGGTGGTATCAACCCCAAAATTGTTGGATTTTAGGTAAATTAGCACCAAGCAAGCCCTTGAGTACTAAAAATCCAACAAGTGGTGCTCACTACAGGGGTGCCTGTATACCACAAAACTACGAAAATAATGGAGATTAACCCTCAGCTAGTCGCTATTCAACTCCAGAAAGCTAGTGCTTTGTCTCGCCTCAAAAGGCTCAAGCAGCACTCCTTGCAAGGCCCTCATGGGGCCTCCCCCTCTATTCACAAACCTCCGTTTAGGGATAAGTTTACCCCAAGCGAGGGCAGTATTGCCACCTTCCTCTTTGTTTATGAAGCTGCGATGAAAGGAGCAACTGACCCACAAAAATTAAGGTACATCCTTCCCTGCTTGAGTTGTGGTGCTCAAGAGATCATGGTGCCACACATGGCCACCCTCAGCACCTGGGCGGAAATGAAGCAAGCACTAATTGAGGAATTTGGCTCCCTACGAAGTTTACACAGGCAAAACAGGCCTTCATGTGCCTTAGCCTGCAATAAGGCGAATCCATCGCTTCCTTTACTGAATGCTTTTACTCTCTCGCTCAGCCTCTATTGCTTGCTAAGATGCTACCCCTAGACGATGCTATTGTGGCTATCTTGGCTGGCTTGGCGTCGCATCCCTCCTTAGCAATGCATCTCTCTGCTGTAAAACGTTCATTTACAAGTGTATGCGATATCTGGGATGCCTTGTTAGATGTGGCTAACATTTATGAATTTGACCCTATGCTAGGGTCTCGAAGCCAACCAACTACGGCCACTATGTTTGCTTCTTCTACAGCTGTCACCCTTTGGGAACCTACCCTTGCGGAATTTTCTGCTCAACCTGCTTCTACTTCCTATGATGATAAGCAGATGATTATAGTTATGATGGGAAAGTTCTCCTCATCGTCTTCCATTCAACCAACTCAGATGTGAAAGCAGACGTCCCTTTAGCTGGCCCCTCCTTTTCTTCAGAGCGGACTATTCAAGGGGCTCCAAAGTCGGCGCCTAAGCCTAGACCCATTTCATGGGTATCGCCTGCTCCCACTAACAATGGGTTAAGTGCCCCAGTCACCAAGGCTACACCGCCTATCTCCTCAAAGCACCCAGCCACTGATCAACCAAAACCTGGTGTAGCTCAAATGCCACGTCCTCTTAAGATGTTACCTGTCTCTCTGCCAGCTGTATCTCGGCCAAAACCTCAAATCATGGAGAAACCCAAACCCGCCCTTTCTAAGATGCTAGTCAAAGTTGTTTTCAATCCTCTACCACTCACAACGGTTAATACGTTGGACAAATTATCCCAGGACCTAACTGGCCCCAAAGGAAGCTCTGACCATACCACACCCCTATGGACGCACTAACGTGCATTAAGAATCCCTCTGATGGGGAGACTGAGGGGGTTGGAAGATAACGGTCACTATGTCTTAGGAGCTCCAGGTGAAGTGGAAGTATCCAACTGATTAAAACCCGAGAGAGTGAATTGAGCTAAAGTGCCCAACCGCACCTATCTTTATTAGGAGTTGAGAGTCTTGGAGGTGATTGATACCGCCATTAATGTGGATCATCTTGTTGATTCTATGCTCTGCCTCCCCTTGAGAGTTTATACGCTGCAGACTATCCAGGAGAAATACCTTGAGACTGCCAACCGCCTTGCTTCTACTTTCAATCTCAAGGAAGTTCTCACCCTTCCCCCAAGCTGGGTGGAACTTTAACCAAAGTAGAAAGTCATTGTTAATGGAGTGCAGATCAAGGCGATTCTTGTTACTGGGTCCCCTGTGAATGTTGTGTCATCTAGGCTCATGAAAAAAATCAAGTTGGCCCCCAACCTTGAGTACACCCAAGAGTTTGGCACTGCGGGGCCAACTAATACTCGCGCCATTGGGGCTTACTCATCTCTACCCATCCGATTTGGGAAGCTTCTCCTCGCGGCCCCCACGGTGGCTCTATCCAACAATACATTTGTCATGCTCATTGGTACCCAATTCATACTCGAGTATGAGGGAATTATCAACATGGAGCAGGTCTATCTCTCCTGCTGAACTATGAGGTTTCTCTGATTATAACCAATGAAGACGTCAATAAGAAGGATTATGCGTGTACTGTTGAGTTTCCATCTTCCGCCTTATCCCTATCCTACACAATGGCAGGCCGCAACACCAAGATGTTGCCTTCATCAGTGGACGCCCTTGAGGGTATCCCTTTCTATGCTACAGAAGAGGTAGTAATTAAAGCGGGTGAACAAAGGGTAATTGACACCAAAATCACTATGCAAGTCCCCCGCAACTTCATATTACACCTAATTAGCATTGACAGAGTTAGCCCGTTGGAGCCTAGAGTACTGCCAGGCATGTTAGATCCTGCTTATCAGCGACCCATCAACCTTCTGCTCGGAAATCTCACCAAGAAGGATCTGGTGGTGAAAAAGCACCAGGAGATCGGAAGAGGCTTGTTAATTCCCCTTGAGGAAATAAACTAAGTTCACTGCATTGGGTCTATGGCCAATATGGGCTTGCCTACCAACCAGTCAATATGTATGTTTCCCGCTGTTCATATCTCGGAGGACAACTCCAGCGGAGCTTAATAAAGTTCAGTCCTTACTGGAGTCCTACAGCAATGTCTTCTCCAAGTCTGATAATGACTATGGACATATGAAAGGTTGGATGCACACCATTGACTTTGGGGACGCTCATCCTATCTGCTCCAAACCCTATCACAAATCTAAAGTTGAAGAGGTACAGATGGGGATAGAGCTCAAGCAATTTCTGGATGCCCGGCTATTAGTGCCTTCTCAAAGCCCGTGGTCTTCCCCATAACTGTTGATAAAGAAAAAAAATGGGGGTCATCAGGTGGTTATGGACTATCGTAAGCTGAACAATCTCACAAAAAAGGACAGCTACCCCATTCCACGCATTGATGACGCGCTGGCCCAACTCTCTGGGTCCAAGTTCTTTTCCGCCATGGACTTGGCTAGCGGATATTGGCAGATGGATTTTTCTCCGCAAGACCAAGAAAAGTGTGCGCTCATCTGCAGTGAGTGTCTCTTCCAACCTACCCGACTCCCCCAAGGGTTGTACAATGCGCCCGCCACTTTCCAGAGGGCGATGGATCATATATTACAGGACCTCAAGTTAAGCTGTTTCATCTTCTACCTCGATGATATTACAGTTTTCTCTAAAACTTTCAACGAGCACCTCGCACACTTAAAGGAGGTGTTTCAACAGTTATGGGCATCATATATCAAATTTAAGCCCTCAAAATGCACGTTTTTCCAAAAGAAGCTAGATTTCCTTGGACACTCTATCTCACAAGAGGGTATACAACCACTTCAAGATAAAGTCGAAGCCATATCAAAGATGCCTGCGCCAAAAACCATTCACAATATCCAGGTATTCTTGGCCATGATGGGGTACTACCATCAGTTCATCCCAAAATTCGCTCAGCTCATTGAGCCCCTCGTCCGCCTATTGAAAAATAACACCCCTTTCCATTGGGGTGAGGAACAACAGGCCGCCTTTGAGACTCTGAAGGCGCTGCTGCAAAAATGATTAATACTCCGCCACCCTGACTACAGCAAACCTTTCATGTTATTCACCAATGTTTCTGACTACGCTGTTGGCGCAATACTGGCTCAATTGGATGAGCAGGGTATCAATCACCCTGTATCTTACTTTAGCAAAATGCTCACCAAAGCTGAGCGTAACTACAGCGTCATGGAGAAGGAGTGCCTAGCTGTCCTGCTTGCCATCAAACAATACCGCCCCTTCTTATATGGGACCTCATTCAAAGTAGTCACTGACCACGCCTCATTAAAGTGGTTGCAGAATATGAAGGACCCCTCTGGGCGGTTGGCTCGCTGGGCACTCAAGCTCCAGCCCTATAATATGACCATTGAGCATTGGGCAGGAACTCGCCACATGAATGTAGATGGGTTAACCCACCTGCCCATTCTTCATTTAGACAATAGTGAAGCGGAGAGGCTACATGATCTCCTCATGATTCCAGATGCATGGGCCGATGCAGATGAACCAGAAAAAAAATGCTAGCCCAGCACTCCCACAACACAAAGGTTGAAAACGGGAAGTTATATAAAAAGATAGGAGTAAAGTGGTTACCCTATCTCCGGCCTTCAGAGCGAGTCCCTGTCATCTTGGAGTCCCACCTATCATGGGTCATGGCGGAGCCCAAAAAACCTATGAGTGGGTGAAGGATCGGTATTGATGGGATGGTATTTTGGAAACCATAACCAGAGTCTTGGATGCCTTCCTGACCTGTAAGAAACAATCCAGCTTCAAGGCCTGATATCCGTACCAACCTATAACGCCTCAACAACCCTTCCACACCATAAGTTTGGATGTGGTAGGTCCTCTCCCTCAGTCTACTGGGGGCAATCGTTATATATTGGTTGGAATTGATCATTTTACCAAATGGGTTGAAGCTGTTGCTCTCCCCTCTCAGACAGCTAAAGCCACGGCGAATTTCTTACACCAGTACATCTTTACACGGCATGGTTGCCCACAGGTCCTCCTTTGCAATAATGGGAAAAATTTTACCTCTCAAGTGGTGAAGCTCCTTGCCACCTCCATGGGAGCTCAACAACTCTTTTTCTGCCCCTTATAACCCCTCCACAAATGGGGCCGTAGAAAGAGTAAATGGGACTCTGGTTTCATCCTCCTTAAAAAGGCTAATTCCGACCCTCTCCACTGGGACCTTTACTTACCTAGTGCTCTCATGGCCTACTGAATTAGTTATCACCGCATCCTAAAGATGTCCCCTTTCCAGGTGTTGTATGGCCGCAAACCTGGGGTACCCGCTCTATTAGCCAAAGATGTTTTCACCAACAGAGTTGACCCAGAGAAAGCCATAAAACAGTTGGATCAGCACAGTATCCAACTGCAAGCCGATGTGATGACTAACTTGGCCAAGAGATTCACAAGAGAAGGTGAAGCAGATAATGCGCGCTGTACCCCCCTCCCTACCTTCCAAGTAGATGACTTGGTATTGTACTATCACAACCGCATCACACCTAGAAGTGAAAAGCTTGGAACAGTCTGGGAAGGGCCCTTTTCAGTAACTTACAAGTGAGGGGAGGAATACTCTATTAAATCCCTCACTTCTGGAGTAACAATTAATCAGTTACATGGCCGCTTCCTACGACCCTATACTCCCTCGAACATTCTTGAGGGGGGCGATGTTGGACACCTGCCCTCCAGGCTGCAAAGTAATAATGTTGGGGGGCAAACAGGGGAAAATCGGAGAAACATTGGACATTTAGCCACCTCTGATAATACATCAATCAATTTTATTATTAATGATGATTTTGCCTTCCAAAAGACCCTGGCTGAATCTCATTGGAACCCAATAAATTAGGGCCTAAGTTTCCTAAAAGATCTCCAGCTTATCTACGCCAATGCCCGCACCTTTAACAAGACAAACCCGCCCAGTGATTGGGTGAAATTGATGAAAGCCTTACCTCACGGAGCCAAACTCCCTATTGTCAGCCCCTCTCGGCCACTTCCTAAACTAATGCAAGTTTAAAAGATCCAATAGGCCCGCTTCTCATATTCCCTAATTCAGAATGTACCAAGCATTCCAAACTTCGAGTCTGATACCTTAATTATGAAGTATCAACATATTATGGGGGTTCATTTCTTACCATCCAGAGCCTTAATAAAATCCATAAAAAATCACTTTTTCCAAGGGTTTTATTTATTAATTAAGTTTGTTATAATGGTGGTATCAACCCCAAAATTGTTGGATTTTAGGTAAATTAGCACCAAGTGAGCCCTTGAGTACTAAAAATCTAACAGTTAGAAAGCCAAGTAAGATGACGAGATTCAGAAATATCCATGAAGTTTTCTTGAACTTCAAACGTGACGAGGAGAGGACTTCCCATTTGATCATCTTCTTCAATGGTTCCATTGTGCACCCAGCGGGTGGCACTATCAATTAGGTTATCTTCCATGGTGCAATCAATTAGTTTCAGATATCTTTAAGCGTCAGCTGAACCCTGTAGTGAGCACCATCCTGTTAGGTTTCCATTTTTAAGCTTGATGGTGCTATGCCTAAGAAGCGTGACATTCAATACTTGAGGCTGACTAGTTTCTGACAATTATACCTTTATTTAAAAGAGTGCCAAGTTACCACTTATGTCCTGTCAGCTAGAGTATCCGTTCTATTGCAAATATGGGAAATGGACTTATTGTAGTGAAGTATCAAAATGAGATATAGAAAAAACGATGTAACTTTATTATAGTATAAATCAGGGTTTTTATATGTTGCAATAACAATATAAACCCCAAAAAGAAAAAGTTTAATCAAAATTTTAGAGGGGAATCCAGAAGTAAGGCTCTTGGTTAGGTGATACATTACGGATGTTATAATGCCTTTGTATCATGATTTTGATAAGGCAAAAATGGTGAATAGGATCTAAAGTTGGGGTGAGACTGTGTGTCACTTTGATCATTCAGCAGCTTCTTGATTCCTATCCTTTTTTAGGCTCATCTTAATTTATCTCATTGAAAACTTTTTCTTTCTGCTTGAGTTCACTTTTAAGCAATTTAATTAAGTAATAGTTTAAATTTATCACCGCCACCTGGCTACACTCTTTTATGATATGTCTGCAGATCAGCTGCCCGCTGCTCCAATATGGGGTAGCTGTGCTCCACCAACTAGCGTTTTCCACCCTGTGGGCAAATGCATTTGCATAGGGTCAAATAGCCTGCCATCTTCATCCAACTGTTTTATCCCACCACGGGATTTGCCACTCCACCTGGCATGTATCCACCCTTATTTGCCCCATCCTCTCGCCCTCCCTCAATCCACAATCCAATTTTGCTTCCAAGTTGACTACGGACATTTATTTTGAATATGCCAACAAGGCAATTATCAAATTGGCCACTGCTGCATTTGCGCCAGCTGGCTTTACCGATTTCCGCCCTTTTAAGGGCTATTTTGATATTGGATTCCAGACAGAGGAGGCCGCTGCAAAAGCGGCTTCTACTCCACTTATTTTTAAAATACCCCCATCCCTACTACCCAAACTCACCTGCCTACAGATACCACAATGGTGGTATCCTTTGCATCCCTCCCTTACCACCTCCCACCCCAAATTTTGTATGATCAGCTGATGGTGGGGCTTCTGGAATATGGATCTCAGCCCAACCTTATCTTTGCTGTTCCCTCCAGTGCAGAGCGCCTTGCTGTCCCTCGCACAACTGCCACAATTATCCCATACCACCCTTCCATAGCCCAACAAATCCTCCCATGCTCATATTGCAGCAGCACCTGAGCAATTTTTTTGGGCTCAGGTGGATAATGGTCACTAAATTTGTCCCATCTGTTTTGGCCTCAACCATTCTAAAAAACCTGCCCCCAAGCCACTTCCTCTGATGCAGCTTTGGATCCACATTCAGTGGGTTCTGAATGGGGCATTTCGCTGCTTCCTCCCACCCGCATTCTCATTCAATGGGACAGAGTGGGAAATTGGCCCCCACCAAATCATCCTCCAACATTAACCCACCTAATTCTACTCCCACCAATCATAATCAGGCTTGGACCACTATTTGCTCCCAAGAAACCCATTCACCCACTAACACCCACCCAATTTCTAATGCCACAATTCTTGTTTTCAGAATCCATGGGACCTATTAGCTGAGATTGACGAATCAGGTAAAGTCATTATGAGTGAGAAAACTGATCAACCTCTCAGCCAGTTCAATTATGGTCAGGCCAAATTTTTCCTCTCTGATTTTGATGATACCCCACCCACCAAACGTTTCACTCCTAAACCCAATGCCTTCCCCTAACAAAGTGACCACCAGCTTGCCTTAGCTGCGGTGGCCTCCCCTAGTGCCCAAACCTACACAAATCAGTGGCCAAAAAGTGGCTCAATACCATCTAGGGCTTCCCACACTCTACTTCCCCCCCCCAATTTCCCAAATATCCCTGCAGCAATTTTTCTAAATTATTTGATGATTCTGAAGCTTCCATCATGAATGTTGCTAAACTAGCAGATTTTAACCCATCTGCTAAAATCACCCACCAGAGTGTCTCCAATTTTGCCCAACTCCCCAAAGCTTGCATTCAAGCTGAACTCCACCTAGCAGAATTTATTGAAGCTGTCTACTGCATTAGGCTTGATGAGGAGGTGGAAAACTCATACTACAATGCCATCCACCCACACTACGCTGATGCCCCAATGCCCTTTTTTTACTTTAATCCATCTCTCCAACCAATATGACATAGTCATGGTGAACTCATCTGCAGACAAACCGCCCAACCATTTCACCCTCAGCCATGGTGAGTTAGCAGTTTCCTCTCCCCTCCTGGTTTTGATGTTTTTTTTGCCTTCCAAGTCATTCTTTCAATTGGGTTGCTTAAAGTTTTTTTTGGTTTTTTGAGTTTTGGTACTGTTTGTCCCCTGGTTGGCGTACCTCAAATAAAATTTAGAATTTAAGATTTAAAATTTAATTTATTTCGTTGAGTGCCACTAAAATTAGATGTTATACCCTCCTGAATCTCATTTCCGCCGTTTTCATTCAAAAAATGGGTTTCCCATTTAGGAAAAAATTAACAAAATGGCAGTTGTGGCTGCAGCTTCCCCGGCCAACACCCTCCTCCACCAGCAACTCCATGGGGCAATGGAGCCCCTTGTTGAGGGTATTCCTATCCCCAATTTTCCTCATGATTTTGAGGAAGATGTGAAGTACGAATTTGAGGAGCTTGCTTTTGGTGCAAGGTGCACTTGCATCAATGCAGCAAAAACTTCTCTTTTTAAACCCACTTATCCTGAAACTCACTGGCGCATCAAGTCTTTCACTTGTGTGCCTGTTCTCATCACTTTCGCTGTGCATCAACTTTTCAATATGTTGAGGCGATGGACACTGCTAGCCTCATAAACAAAGAAAACCCACAACTATAACTCCTTATGCCCCATGTCGCTGATGCTCACACCCCAATGCTGTCCGCCATGGTCCGCCAGCTAAAGTGGGCGCTGGAAAAAAGTTTCCCCAAAGCCTCCTCACCTTCTTATATGGCTTCCTAGGCTGATGACCTAAGGGCTATATTAGGAATTTTTTAATTTATAATAATCCCTTTGTTTGGACCATTTGCAATTAAAGATGCGTGGAAGCTCCCCCTTTTGGGTTGGGCACCACTAGTACTAAAAAAATAAAAGTAGGTGTCATCTGACCTTCAAATGATCCATCATCTTGACAAATCAGTAATTTGTCTTGGGGTATCTTAGGCTCAACTTGTTTGTTGAAGTTTTACTAAAGTTGACTAGAGCTGTGCTGGATATCAATTTCTCCCATCAATTTATTAAGGTAAAGGATTTAACTCCCTCCTTGGGTATAAATGTCAATTCAGTGAGGAAGTCGAATGGTCGATATACTTCCCCTCATTTCTGATATCAGGATATCTGACAGACACAAATAATTATAGTGATGCCAGCAATTGAAAATCTCTTGGCCCATACAAAAGACTAAGTTACTTTTAAGAATACTGTAAAAACAATGGGATATAAAGATGTCTTCATATCAGAAGCGCATCTAACTATACAACTTAAAGGAAGGGCCCTTAAAATTTTATATACTTATAACTTAAACATGTTGTTCCCATAAAACTGCTTGCAAGCTCTCAGGCTCTTATGAGGTGGAGAATGATATAGATGTATTTTTTTGTTGAGAACTATCAGACCACTTAAGCAGAAATTTTTTGCTGTCTAAGAATCAAATTTTTAATTTTTAATCTATTCTAATTTAATCCTGTGGAAATTTTTGGGGTGTAGATGTAGTGCAATTCTGGACTAAAGGTAATCCAGCAATTACTATGATACCTTTTGTCATAAAAAGACTACCTCACTATATGAAAGGTTGGGTGAGCGCCAGATATTATGAAGACTGCAAAGCCATTAACAGAGATTTCCAGTGTACCTATAGTAAAACCACACACCCATACTAGTTATTTTTAGAAATCTAAGAAATTAAACTTCTAGAGAATTACAATTATTGCGTGTTGGTTCAGATTTTAAAAGGAGTACTCACTGTTCACAGTAGGAAAAAAATTCTATACCTAAAGGTCAACCTCTTTTATTAGACTTTTTTGAATAATCATACAAGGCTATGGAGGTGCTAAGCCATATAAAAGCCCCTTATTTTTAAAGTATATATTTTTTATTTAATTAATGGTTGACTTCTTTCATACTAAAGGACATACCATTTATTAATCTTTTCCTGATTTCTCCTTGTGATATAGAAGAGGTTTTTAAGGAGACAATACTATCCATGGGCAGGAGGTCACCATTGAGCACCCTCAGGTCCTTCCCCTGCAACGGAGCGGGGCAGCATCCTAGGCTGGCTTACTGGGTCCTCCGCCCCCCACCCTCTCCTTCCCCTCAGAACCCTCGACGCTCCTCACGAATTGCAGCTAATAGTCAAGCTAAAGGACTCAAAACTAGCCGCCTCACAGCAGCAGGTTTAAGCGCTGGCAACCCCCCAGGACATGGAGGGGAACAGCTATGAGTCCCCATGGCAGCACCCTGGCCCTACAATCCATCAATACAAATGGGTTGTGGGACTTTAAGTGGAGAACCCGCCTCCTCCGAAACTTCAGGTCAGCACAAATTGACATTGCTGCTGTCCAGGAGCCCCATATCCTCCCCCACGAACAATCTGCATGGAATGAACAGTTTGGAAGCAACTCCTTCTGGACAAACCATGCCGCCCTTATTGTTTTGAATCCCCAGGTTAAAACCCATTCTTTTTCACAATATCTAGGTGGCCGCCTCATACTGGCCAAACTCACCACTCCTGACTTCTCTTTCTTCGCTGCAAGCATCTACCTGCCTAAAGCAGGTCAGGAGCAAAATAGGCTCTTGGAAGAGCTCCTCCAACTTAATCTCTCACGGAATACAGTCCTCTTAGGAGATTTCAACACAACCATAAGTCGCGTCCGTGACTCTTACCCCCCTGCAGCAAAGGAACGCCCTGGATCAAGTCGCCTCCAGGATTTCCTTCGCCTGAGTGGCTTTATAGATGCGCTTCCACCCTTCGCGTCTGGCATAGGTTGCATGACTAGGATCCAGTATGATGGAGGAGCTTTCCAGTCAGCGTCACGCATAGATATGGCACTAATTGGCCCCCTGCTAATTGGCCTCGTCTCCTCTGCCGTCTCTCGTGACAACCATCTGAGTGATCACAGGTCACTCACCGTTGTCCTCACCACCACACTTAGACCGTCGCGTAGGTTCTGGCTAGGGTTGACCCAGCTCTTCTCAACAACCCCTTCACTAAGGAGAAGCTGTCTATGACCATCCGGGAGACTCTCACCTCCCCCCCACCCCACCTGCTTGACCACAAGGCTAGATGGGCGGTGACCAAGGAGGGCATCACCCGCGTTTCTTACAACTGTGCCAAAGCCCAGATGACTGCAGCTCGCGCCAGAGACAAAGGGGGAAGCCAGAATCAAACATCTGGAGCGAACTGCCAGCCTTCGCCCTTTCCCAGATGGTTGGAAGACTGGGAAGCGGCCCAGGAAGCACTCCGCTTGGAGCTCACTGCAGGAAGAACGGGCAGCAAACTTTACAACATCTCGTTACTATGCTCAATGGGAACGCCCCACCCGCTTCTTCTTTCAGAAACAGAAAGCCCGGTCAACAGCGCAGGATATTACTTCACTGAAGATTGGCACTACAACCACTTCAGATAAGGAGGAAATCACGCAGGAACTACACCGATTCTACTCCAGCCTCTTCCATGCCACCCAGGTGGACCCATCGGACATCAAGACTTCCTGTGGCAGGCTCAGAGCCGCCCATTGACCCACAGGCTGATGAGGCTCTAC